>CACRXP010001341.1:79713-90878 GCA_902702965.1 Spirometra erinaceieuropaei
TGGGTGACCGGAAGCCCTCAGAGCTTCTACGTCGGATGCGTTGTCTCCTTGGAGACATGCAAGTTGATGATAAATTTGTCAAGGAGATGTTCCTGGAGCGCCTGCCCACAGATGTTCAAACGATCCTGGCGTCCGGCTCTCAGGATCTCTCAGTGTCACAGTTGGCTGAGATGGCCGATCGAATGATAGAGGTGCAACGATTCCAGTCACCTTCCGTTGCCCAGATCTCATCCTCATCGTCAGTGAATGAGCATTTACTAAAACAGGTGTCGGCCATGGCAGATGAGATGGCCTCTCTTAAAATACAGCTCGCCCGCTTAACTTCCAGTCGCTCACGCAGTCGTCGTCGTTCTCGTTCGCGACCTCGGACTGCTGATACTTGCTGGTACCACACTAATTTCGGCGTAAAGGCCCGTCGCTGTTCCTCACCTTGCTCTTTTAAGCCAAAACAGGGAAACCAGTCAGCCAGAGAATAGATGCGACCGTTTTCTCTGGCTCCTCCGGCTCTGGTCGTACCTTCTATGTTTGCGACACTGCGACTCGCAGACGTTTTCTGGTGGACACTGGAGCTCAAATCAGTGTTGTTCCCCCAACTGCAGCTGATCGTTGTTTCCCTAGTCCTGGTCTTCATCTTCAAGCAGCTAACTGTTCCCCAATTCCCACTTTTGGCAGTCTGTCCCTCACCCTGAACATTGGCCTTCGTCGGTCATTTACTTGGATCTTTGTGATTGCTGATGTCCCTCATGCAATCCTCGGCTCGGACTTCCTTGCCGAGTTCGATCTCCTTGTTGACTGTCGACGTGCCCGTCTCCTCGACCGCACAACCGGTCTGTTCGTCCGTAGACTAACTCCATTTACTGCCCCCACCAACTTATCTGTCCTGGATACAGATATTGCTAGTCCTTTTCGGCAACTGCTGCTTAGTCACCCCAACATAATTAACGCCCAGTTTCGCAGTGGTGAAGTTCAACATGATGTTGTGCACCATATCCGCACCTCAGGTCCTCCCGTGTTTGCTCGACCGAGAGGACTAGCATCGGAGCGTTTTCAGGCCGCGAAGGCGGAGTTTGAACACATGCTGCAACTGGGAATAATTCGACCGTCCGAGAGCCCTTGGGCGTCCCCATTGCACATGGTGCCCAAGGCAACATCAGGCGACTGGCGGCCCTGTGGTGACTATCGCGCCCTCAACAATGTGACCATCCCGGATCGTTATCCCGTCCCTCATCTTCAAGATTTTGCTGGAGCTCTTTTCGGCAAATCGGTTTTCTCGAAGATTGACCTTGTTCGGGCCTTCCATCAGATTCCTGTCGCTCCTGAGGATGTTCCCAAAACTGCCGTCACCACACCATTCGGCCTGTTCGAATTTATTCGCATGCCATTTGGTCTTCGCAATGCTGCCCAAACATTTCAGAGGTTCATTGATCGAGTCCTACGTGGTCTCCCGTTTGTGTACGCCTAAATCGATGACCTCTTGGTGGCCAGTCGAAATGCCGAGGAACACAAAGAGCATCTTGCCTTAGTGTTTGACCGCCTCGATCAGTTTGGCGTGGTCATTAACCCTTCCAAGTGTGTTCTGGGTGTGCCGTCCCTTGATTTTCTTGGTCACCATATCGATGCACAAGGTTTGCGTCCCCTCTCTTCCAAGGTTGAGGCCATTCGTGACTTTCCTCCACCAACCTCCAAGCGTCAGCTGCAACGTTTCCTTGGCATGGTAAACTTTTATCGCCGGTTCCTACCGAACTGTGCCGACCTTATGCTGCCACTCACCAACTTACTCTCTGGTCCCAAGGGTCCCCTTAAGTTACGTGGCCACGCGCTGACTGCATTTAAGAGAATAAAGACCTCCCTTGCTGATGCTACCTAGCTCAATCATCCTGCTCCAGAAGCCCCATTGTCCCTGATGGTTGATGCTTCGACCGTTGCCGTAGGAGCAGTCCTCCAACAGCATATCAACAACTCGACACGACCGTTGGCATTCTTCTCCAAGAAGCTTTCACCTGCCGAGACGAGATATAGCACGTTTGGACGTGAACTTCTTGCCATTTACCTAGCCGTAAAACATGTCCGACTCTTCCTTGAGGGTCGTGACTTCACCATTTTCACAGACCACAAACCACTTACATTTGCCATCCGATCCCATTCTGACAAATATAGCCCGAGAGAGATTTCTCATTTGGATTACATCTCGCAATTCACCACCGACATCCGCCACATTGATGGCCCGAAGAATGAGGTGGCTGATATGCTGTCCAGACCCTCACTGTCTTCCCTCCAACTCTCACACGGGATCGATCTTTGTGCCATGGCGGCTGAGCAGCAGCGAGTCGGTTGTCCTGTCGACGAGTCTGTTAGTGGTCTCCAACTCAAAGACGTTCCTCTGACCACCGGCTCTGGTACCATACTTTTGTGACGTCTCAACTCCCTTTCATCGCCCTTTGGTGCCCGCCTCGATGCGTCGAGCTGTATTTCAAACTCTGCATGGACTCTCCCACCCTGGGATCCGAGCCTCTCAAAAGCTCCTCGCGGAAAGGTTTGTCTGGCCTGGTATGAACAAGGACGTCAAAGCTTGGGCCCGGTCGTGTCTGAGCTGCCAGCGCAACAAGGTGCAGCGTCACAACAAGTCCCCACCAGGCACTTTCCCCAGTCCCGACGCACGGTTCAGCCATGTGCACCTGGATGTCGTAGGCCCCTTGCCTCCATCCAAGGGTTTCACCTACCTCCTTACCTGTGTCGATCGATATACTCGCTGGGCTGAAGCTATTCCTTTGCCGAATGTTCAGGCTGAAACCATCGTGAAGGCCTTCGTCAGTCGTTGGGTCGCCATGTTCGGTGCCCCATCCACGGTTACGACTGATCGTGGTGCCCAGTTTGAGTCGGCACTCTTCCAAACGCTACTCAATTTCCTTGGCTGCACACGCATTCGGACGACAGCCTACCACCCCGCTGCCAACGGTATGGTGGAACGTTTCCATCGCCAGCTAAAGACCGCCCTCCGTGCCGTAGAAGACCCAGGAAACTGGTCGGACAACCTTCCTCTTGCACTCCTCGGCATCCGCGCAGCTCTGAAGTCGGATCTGGGCTGTAGCGCAGCTGAATTGGTTTTCGGCACTACCCTCCGCCTGCCAGGCGAGATGATCAACCCAACCTCTCGTGGAGCCGACGAGACTCCTGACAATCTTGTGCACCGTTTGCGGCAATTTATGCGCTCGCTTTCCCCGGTTCCACCTCGAGCTCCAATGACTGAGTCTTATGTCGAAAAAGACTTGGACAAATGTACTCATGTGTTCGTCCGGTGTGACCGTGTGCGCCAGCTGCTGGAATCACCATATAAAGGACCGTTCCGCGTGCTCGCGCGCAACACCAAGACCTTCCGGATTCTTCGCAGTGACAAGGAGGACGTGGTCAGTGTCGATCGGGTCAAGGCTGCTGTTGCGGAGGAGCCGCCGGACCTATCACAAGGACAAACATGTGCTGACCAGCTAACCCCTGTTCCTCCATCTTCCCTATCCCCTACCCGTTCGCCCTGCCCACTGCCTTGCCCTTCCCCTCCCTTGCCCTCTACCCCTCCGTCCCGCATACTTCCTCTCCCTACATGTCAACAGCATCCAACTGCAACACCATCGTCCACCACAGCACGCAGTCAACCCTCCTCGACTGTACCTCCTGCATACATAACTCGCAGTGGCCGTCACGTTCATTTTCCCGATCGTTTAGTTACCCATTTTTTCTAGACTTGTGCATATCCTCCGGCGCCGTATCCCGTCGCCCTCCGGTCTAGAAGGGGGGTACTGCGGTGAGGTACCTGACTAATTTACCTTTGACAATTTAGTCCCATTTCCTTTGACCGCATTGCTTGTTTGAATGTGACGAGAAACGACACACCTGTACAACCCGCCTTGCTAGCGTGCTCTGCTGTGGTAATTTGTTGTCAGTTTTTCTTAACGTTCAAAAATCTCTATATTATTCACTGCTCCGATTTACTTGCTGCATTTAAGGCTAGGGGCTCGTGAGATATAACTCGTTAGTTCGTGAGAACATAACGATTTACGACTAGGACGCTTGCCACCACACCCTGAATTTTGGTGGTTGTTGTGTTGTGCAAATCCCATTACGTCTGCCAGAATCCGATATGGCTCCCACCTTGGTCCAGCGCATCTACTCGTGCCCGTGTTGTGGGGGCACAAACACACATACGATAGTTCGACCGTCGACGCCGGCGCAGCATTAACTTCTTCTTTTTCATTTGTATTTTCAATTCACATAAAGTCTTTTAAAAGTTTTGAGCCACCGGTTTATGCTGGTTTTTGTGAGCAGGAGTCTTGGTTAAATTTCGACATCTTCCGTGAAATAAGTCATATACTGTAATTTGAATGCCCGCTCGCAGTGGGGACAGATCGGAGAAATGAAGGTCCGACTCATGTCGCCAGTCTGCATTTTCCTTGATGTCCGAATATTACTTGAATATAATTGCAGACTCGCCTACAAGAGCACAAATCAGCTACTCGGAGGTTAGACCCAAATTCTCAATTGGCAGCACACGTTGGAGAAACTGGGCATACTTTTGACCTCCAGCGAGCTACCATCTTAGGCCGGGGCAACACAAAAGCAGAACGGCTAACTCTTGAGGCGTGTTTCTCCGATGCCCACTCCATAAACAGGCATCTGGACCTTCCTGCAGCCTACAAAGTCCTACGTCATCACAATCGTAGAGCTCAGGACCAAACAACCACACCGGGCTTAAGGAGGCCATACGGAGACAGCCCGACGGCGAGTTTACTCGGTGAAGAAGAAGAAGAACCGCCAGACCGCCCACCCGACACTGGTTCAGTCACCTCCCCCCGGCGGAATGGTGACTCACAACGCACGCAGACAAAACACCAGTCAGCCATCCCCTGATAGGCCGCGGCAGCGAGAGGAGAGAGAGAGAGAAAAAAATCGACTTGCAGGAGGCCGTACAACGTGACACGCCACTTGGGATCTCTGGTGGATTGAGTGCACTTTACGCTTTGACAATGGAGAGCCGACCAAGCTCTTCGAAAGGTCTAATTAACCTGTTCCGGTGAGCCCACCTTCTTCTTCTTCTTCTTCTTCAAATATAACTTACTGTATGCATGTATGTCGACACCGTTTACTTGACGAGCATTGGTTTTGGCATGTGCCGTTGTGTCCGCTATGTCGGCAACTGTAAAGCCTATCACAGGCTTGCTGCTAGAATGATGTATGAGCGGTTGGCGAGTGATGTTGAGCGGGATCGTATGTTCAAAAGGGTAAATGGGCCCGTAGGGGTGAGGAATGGTGAGGGGGTGAAACAATTGTGATTGTTGTTTGTTGGAATTTGAGGCATTAATTTTTCGGTCTCAGTGCTATGGATACGCAAGTGACCAACCAGACCAATGTGTGATTAAAGTGCCCTGTTCTAGTAAATGCAGAATGTGACTGTGACTATTGAGCTAAACGCGGTCGTAAGGCTATTACTAGCATATTTACCTCTAATGATTAGGAAAATTTAGGACGTACGATGTGGGTCTGTTGATTTAACATTGTGGTGGATGCTGCTGTCGTAGATGCACGTGTGTCCGATAAGGCTCATGAAGTGTCCGGATATTTTGAGGCATTGTGGGCAGGAATGACAGATGTGATTGGTGTTTGTTGGGACTTCAGGTACTGGTTAACCCGTCTCATTACGATGAATTCGTAGTTCAACGTTGGTGCATGACCGCTGTTTTGTCCGTTTTGAGAGTTAGGTCGAAGTTGGCGCACCCGGCGGCCAGGAGGTCCATGCACCATTGCGTATTCGCTTCGACCGTGATATTGAGCGCGCAGTCGTGGCCGAAGAGCAGGCACAGTGATTGACCGATCTCATGAAATGTTGGCTGAAATTCTGAAATGCGTTTTCGATTGGGAAGGATTACGTAGGCGCGGTTGTAATACTAATTAGCCTGCAACATAAGCTTATAACATTTCGGACACGGCAGGATGTCAGCTTTTGATACCACTGCTTTTCAATCTCCTGTAGAAACCGTACTCGGTAAAATATGATTACTTAAGACGCATGCATTTTCCCATAGACTTTCGATGGCCTCGCAAATTCAAATATATCCTATAGAAACCTTAAACAAATATATGCTTTCTTTCAGTTAATTAATAGAAAATCACGTCTTCTTTTTATTTTATACTCAACGAAGCAGTATAATTAGGTTTTAAAAAGTTTCTCATTATGGGTTTTTTAAGACTGCACATTGTCCATTCACAGAGCAAGTTCAAATTTATCTTATAGAAACCATAAGCAAATATATGCTTTCTTTCAGTAAATCGATAGAGAATCACGTCTTCTTTATATTTTATACTTAAGAAAGAAGTTTAATTCGTGTTTAAAAGTTTTCTAATTGCCCAATAATTTGGAGTATGATCAGTCGTTGCAGTAGTGCTTAGTGATTTCAGTCTACAAGGGGCATGCGTTCAGCGCAAAAAATCACATATTTTTCCATGCCATTAAAAATATATCATATAGAGTCCAAGAAATTTTGCAAAGGATGCAAATTATGTTGTATGTTTCATGAGGAGCAGTGTTAAACGGACAGGTACGATGCTATTTGAATGGACATTGCACGGTCTTAAAAAATGTCATAATATTAAACTTTTTAAAACCTAATTCTACTCCTTCCTTGCGCATAAAATATAAAGAAGACGTGATTCTCTATTGATTGACTAAAAGAAAGTATATTTTTGCTTACGGTTTCTATAAGATATATTTGAATTTGCAAGACCATCGAAAATCGATGGGAAAAATTCATGCTAATTACGTAGTCATATTTTAACGAGAACGCTTTCTACAGGAGTTTAAAAATCAGTGTATTCCAAAGCTGACATCCTGCCGAGTCCGAAATGTTATAAGATTATGCTGCAGGATAATTAGTATTACAACCACACCTAAGTAATCCTTCCTAATCGAAAACACATTTCAGAATTTCAGCCAACATTTCATGAGATCGATCACTCACTGTGGTAGACGGTGGTCAAAGATATTCGCGTGGCGGGAGGGGGGTCCACATGCGCTTGCTGTTGAGGAGATACCGCCACTTATGTGGGCGATACGTATCCGGGGGGAGCTCATCACGATAGGCGTCCATCAGAACGGCAGAAAACACGTGACCAATGAGGGCAGGCGTGAAGACGCAGGTCTGCATCACTCTAGTGGTCACTTTGACTGTCCTTGACACGCGCCAACCTCCCATCATGGAGCACTGTATGCGTGAACATTTCAGGACAGCCGAATTTCGAGTTCACTGTATCTAAGGCTTCCATCAAGTCCACGACGATAATGTAGAAGTGGGTTCGCATCACCTGACACTTCTCCTGTAGCTAGCTAGCGACGAAAAGCATATCAATGGTGCCCCGGTATCGTTGGAGGCTACATTGGCTTTCCTGCAGGAATCCATGATCGAGGTGTCCGTTGGGGCAATTAAGGAGGATGGGGGCGAAGATCTTCTCCGGGGTGTTGAGCAGAGAGATGCCTCTTGATTGTCCCAGATTTTCCGGTTCCCTTTTTTCTTGTAGGGGTGAACGATGGTTGAGTCCTTGAAGTCCCGGGGAACTTGTCCCCAGCGCCACATCTCCTGAAATAGCCTCATGATTTGGTCTCCCAGTCGGTGACCGTCATGTTCATAAATCTCAACTGAGATCGCATCTGAGCCCGATGCTTTCTCGCTGGTGATTTGTTGCACAGCACGGGTGGTTTCTGGGAGGAAGGACAGAAGATCCAGGTCTGCGTTCTCTTCCACTTGGGGGAGCCGGTCGATGGCAGCGTCAAAGATTGTGGGGGGGGCCTTTGAGAACGTTTCTGAGGTGCCCTACCCAGCGCTTCAGAATCTGCGACCTGTCTGCCAAAAGCTTTGAGCTATCAAAGCTGAGAAACGACACAGTCCCCTTGTTAGGGGGAGTCGCAGGTCACCTTAATCGCAGCGAATGAGTTCGTTGATTCTCCGCAACTGACATATCCCCGGACCTACTCTGGCATGCAAGCCGTCCGGGAGTCCTGGATCTCTCGCAACCGTTGCTACGCAGGACAGCGACATTGGTAGATGGTCGCTTTGTTCGCATCGGTTAGACGGTCAAGGTAGGCTTTGTTCAGTCAGTTCTTCTCGGTCAGCAGGTTGTTGACGACTGCGCCTCCGTCACACCAGACCTGATGCTGGCGACGTGTGCGACCGAGGACGCTTAGGGCGGTGGAATGAATAGCGTTTTGCAGTTGGGACCATTGAGTCCCCACGGAGGCGTTGTCATCTGGAGCTGGTAGGCCTTCTAACAGCCGCCTTCCAGCTGGAACTACACACGTTGATGGGGCACAGACAACAAAGGAGTATTCGACTTACCTCGCGGTTTCCTCTACTGGTTCAGAGGACGCCTTATCTTGAAGATGACGAAGCGGTGATCCGTCCAGCTATTGGCGTCGCAAATCGCATTTGACGCCAGCACGTCGCGTCGATGGCGCCGTCGGACGAGAATGTATTTCAGTAGCTGCCAGCGTCCTGCTCAGGAGTCCATCCCAGTTGGCCTTCTTTCGCATCGGCAGACGGAAGAGAGTGTTGATAGACTTAAGGCGGTGTTCAGCGCAGGTTCACAGAAGAAGGCCATTGTCTTTGCAGTCGCTGATCCCCTCCAGGTAGTGCAGTCATTCATCAGAAGATAAATAAGAAGAAGAAGAAGAAGAAGAAGAAGAAGAAGAAGCGATCGCTGGAACAAGAGTTTTATTCGCCTGACGTTTCGGATTCTCACTTGAATCCATCAGAGACAGTGACAGAGAAGGGTGACTCGTGCACAGGAAGTTGCAGTATTTATAAGATGCAGTCGGTATGCTACCGTATACCTATAGCAATTAACCGCGATCTCCTTCATCAAGGATTGTTGCTTGTTGGTGCGCTAATTGCTTGATGGCCGGCATGCAAGTTGTTAATTTCCGAAATGTCATCATCCGTGTTGGATACTGGCGTGATGATTGCTCGGCCATCTGGCTCACCTGATTGCGCGCTCCCGAGTGGTCAATTACTTTGGCCAAATTATGCCTCAGCACGGAATATGGAGTGGGGATGTCGTTGCACTTGTTGATAGACTGAGTTCCTGTAAACCATGACTCAAGCAACTCGCGACTCACGCGAGTATCCCCTCTCGCGAGAATTTTGGCATCATATAACTTGAATGTATGGCCGGGTCTCGTCGAATGAGTCGATAACTAAGAGTTGGCTTCATTTCTCCGTACCGCTGCCGCGTGTTCGGCAATTCGCGTTCCGAGCAGTCTTGCAGTTTCTCCGACATAGTTGCTTTATCCGCAACAGATCTGGTAAACGACTCCAGATGTTTCTTGCTGTGGTAGTGGGTCTTTTAGTCTCATCACCTGACGCCTCATGGTGGCCCCGGTCTGTGTGTAACCCCAACACCAAGTGGTGCGAGAAGGCGGCTAACGGCCTCAGAGACGTTCTCGATGTACGGGATCGCTCGATAGAATTTGAAGTCGGCACGGTTTTGTAGCTCATCTCGTTCGCGCATGCACCAGTTGACGAAGTTGCGCGGGTAACCATTTCCTCTGAAAACCCGTCGAAGATATTAGGATTCGGCAATCTTGTCTTCCGATTCACTGCAGTGCGTCTCACAACGCCGATATAGCGTTCTTACGCAACTGCTTTTGTGGCTGATTGGTGTTCACTGTTTTTCTGATCAGCTAACTCATGGAACTCGCATCTTCGCTTGTATCGGCAGTGCAGTCTTTCCCGACACGAGCATTGAAATCATCGAGGACGACTAGCTTATCCGCCTTTGACACAAACGCCGGCATCGCGCGCGTGTCTTCGTAGAACTTGGTCTTCGTCCTTGGTGAGAAGTAAGCGCTGATATTGGTGGCGCAGCTGGATCCCCAAGAAGTAGGTCCAGGCTCATCAAAAACACACGCACACATTCACAGTGAACAAATTGGGACTTTTTTAAAGACCGACTCACCCCTCATCATTCATGCTATAGGCATTTCCTCTGGAGTCAGGCTGCATCAGGTTATTATTTATCAGTATTTTAATAAATGGTTGTCTAGACGCGTTTAAAAATAATAAAAAAAAACGCGAGGAAACCGTAGTGACATCTCAGGTGCGGCTGGGAATAACCGAGCCCAAAGTGTTTTTGGACGGCATAAAGCTGCGAGGTGGTCAGGGTGGAAGAAAACTACCCCCAGGGCAGATTACTTTTCGCAACCCCAATAATCGATGTGTGTGCATAAGCCGACGTCGCCGCTACTACTACTACTACTACCACTACTACTACTACTGCTATTACTA
The DNA here is from genome assembly GCA_902702965.1 of Spirometra erinaceieuropaei. NCBI lineage: Eukaryota > Metazoa > Platyhelminthes > Cestoda > Diphyllobothriidea > Diphyllobothriidae > Spirometra > Spirometra erinaceieuropaei. Next base: position 90,036 of record CACRXP010001341.1, read on the forward strand.
CTAATACTAATATAGCTGCAACTTCCAATTCTGCCGATCCAACAGTTATCACCTCTCTGGGTACTGCTGTTGTACCTATGAAGATCACAACCACCACCCTCATGTGCTCACGTATATCCCCAAACCTACCACCTTTGTGGCCATTACGAGATTTTCATACCTGGAGAAATTAATATTACCCTTTGTGGTGACGGTCTTGATGGTGATGACAATGATATTGGTGGTATTAGTGGAAATTATGTTAGTGGTGGCGGTAGTCTACTGGTGGATTTGATGCTGGTGATGGTTATAGTGGTGGTGGTGACGATGATGTTGTTAATGGTATTCCGACACCGATTAGATCAGATCAGGTCTGTGTGAAGCAAGTGCCATCATACCAGACCCCGTACTCCTCATTTCCTGTCGGCTAGACCTTGACTTGCCATTTAGATAGGTGTAAGAAGAGGACCTACGGCAGCTGGGACGTAAAGCACCAAGTCGACCTCGAGACAGTGTTGATTCTCGTCATTCACAATGCACGAACTACCGTTAATGAGTTCCTAGACTATGTCTAACGCTCACATATAGCCACGACATCCCATTTCAGGAACTTACAAGATCAACCCCTAACGCCTAGCAGACGCATACTTGTTGTTCAGGCGCAGTTGGATGTGTTCACATGGTGGGAAAAAACATTTCATTGTCGGAATTCTTTACGTGTCCTTGATAGAGGATGAGGGTACGATCAAACGCAACGGTCTTTTTAGCAACCTGCTCGAATTGTCAGGCAACTCGCCTATCTCGACGTTTTTAAATCTTGTTCTGGAAGTCCACCAATGTGCTGGCCTCTGAGATTGTCTGGCA
>CACRXP010001342.1:0-29815 GCA_902702965.1 Spirometra erinaceieuropaei
CTTAGGATTGTCGACAAGCAGGCTGGCCTCGCCGACAGTCACTTCTGCCTGGGACTTCAGGCTCTGTGCGCAATAAGCTTTGTCATTCAGATTTACTCTGTCCCGACCGAAACCGACAGGGCAACGGACTCGTGGCTCAGTGCTTTGAGGCGCGGACTTCTAACTAACAGGTCGCGAGTTCGAGCCTCGGGTGTTCCACACTTCCGGGTTTCGTATAGCTGGCTAACGACGGCTAATAAGCCAGAAATGGCCATTCCAGTCTCCCTTGTCCTTGTCGGTAGTGGTATAATATATATATATATATATATATATCGATATGCGATGATGAACGCGATATATATATATATATGGTAGGGGGCGCTCACCGATCGTTCATACGGAACTCACTCGTTCCGTTGTGCCTTAAGGGCTCTCCCTCGAGCCCAAACAGCAGCCGCACAGCAGCGCATGATATATAGGCAGAATGGTATTACCGACAAAGACAAGGGAGACTGGAATGGCCATTTCTGGCTTATTAACCGTCGTCAGCCAGTCATACCCAGAAATGGCCATTCCAGTCTCCCTTGTCCTTGTCGGTAATAGCATTCGGCCTATATATCATGCGCCGCTATGCGGCTGCTGGTTGGGCTCGAGAGAGAGCCCTTAAGGCACCACGGAACGAGTGAGTTCCGTATGAACGATCGGTGAGCGCCCCCTAACATTGTATATTCCTGATCGAAAACCGACAGGGCAGCGGGCTCGTGGCCCGGTGGGTAGAGGCGTGGACTTCTAAATCAACAGGTCGCGAGTTCGAGGTTCGGGTGTTCCACACTTCGGGCTTGGGTATGGCTGGCTGACGACGGCTAATAAGCCAGAAATGGCCATTCCAGTCTCTCTTGTCTTTGTCGGTAATACCATTCTGCATATATATATTTATGTCTTAAAAGTAAGCGTCGTCCGGAGATGATGTTATTGAAAATTTGCCCATAAGACTTCAAAATAAGTGGGGGACTATCGTTGAGGAGTTGCTTTCGCGACAGGTGACGAAACATGTTCGTTCCTTTGCACCTTATAACACAGTCTGGAACCTTCGAGGACAGCCGCAAAGCGACCAGTAGTAATACTTAAGGGGTAAAAACAAAGACTAGGGCAGTCATTCCTGGCTTATCGGCCATTGTCAATAGTAAATACTCCCTATCTCAACCGACAGGTCTCTTAAGATGGTAAAGCGTTAGGCTTAACATTCAACTACCAAGGGTCATACTTCAAGCAACTATCCATCGAAGTCTGCGGTTTTATAACACAGACTGACGACAGGTAATAAACCAGAAGTGGTCACCCCATTTTTACTTTAATTTTTTCAATCATTCCTAGTTTTACACGTATACTTGTGTCTTTCTTTTGTTTGCCTTGTTGGTACTTGTGGATATTTGCTGTTTGGTCTCTTAAATAGCAAAGTTTATATCATTTTTGGAGTTTGTTTCATGTTTGGCAAGCTAGGCGCAAATGTATTTACAATGCTAAGGCCTATTTATAACCTTCTTAGCTTTGTCTTGACTTTGAAGCATCCTTAGTGTGAGCACAAGGAGCAAAGTAGGCCTTTCGTGAAAGAGACTGACCTTTCGAAACAGATCGAGTGAATTTTTTCTGCGGATGATGCATGACGCTGTAAGTCATTGAGTTAGCAGTCGAGAAACTGCATAAGTGAACAGAAACATTTTGCAGCCCTCATTTCACTTTTAGGTTAAGGTCCAATTTTACATCCTTCAGAAGACTTCGACTTTGTAGACGCCCCGGCATTTTGCTAATGCCCTAGCTCACTTTGCTTTGACATGTCTTTGGCTGCCGATCATATAAAAGTTTTCACATTTGACCGCTTCCGGAATTTTGAACGTCTAACATCGCAGAACTGAAACGTGGGGAAATTAGGAATGTCAGAGCAACAATGCTATTTAGAAACATCTAGAAACTGCCCCTAACAATGTATACATGCAGATTATGCAATGGGAAAATTTCGGTTGCAGTGTATATTCTACCAGCTACGAACTCACGTCGATGTGATATCCCAACTGACCGACTGAATTTAGCTGAAATAAGCAATTTCTCGCTTTTAAGCCGTTGGTACATTATGCTGGTACCAATAAAATGCATTCAAGTATACAGCGTCAAGCATTACCATCCAGCTGACACCAACCTTATCTGTCAAGTCACCACTACCAATTCAAACTGACAGTTTGAAATATTTCAATCGACTTTTATAAATTGAGGATGCATTGAAGCTTAATTGTCAAGATCGTTACACTGGATCCGGAGTCAACAGAGCCAAGAAGGCCGAAGGTGGAAGAAGGCGCAGGTGGTTGGGATGGCGAAAACCCGCACCTAGACGTTCACAAGATTAACTAACCAAGAATCTGAACGGTAACAAAAAGAAGGTGTCGGCAAGTATCCATGCCAACACATGAAATCGTCTCTACCCGCGACTAGGTCAAGGCTATATGGCGCTAGCGCCCACGTCGGCATATGCACATGATCATGCGCACATTGTGATGAAGTCACTGTGCCTTATATTGCGCAAATTTTATATTCTTATAGTTAAATATATGCTATTTGCCTGTACAATACATTTCTAGAGGATAAGAATCGAAAGAAATTCCTTCTTCTCTAAGCTAAATATTGGCCTTGTTTAAGGGAGATATCTCGAGATATCTCCCTTAAACAATTGAACAATTGAGATATCGGTTAACCGATGACCACTCCTCGAGGAGTGAACCGACAACTGAGCCTCAAGACACACCGGAGTTTCGGCAGTTGTTATGGATGCGTTTTGTCAGTAACGCTTGCCGGACTCCGACCTAGCCCCTGTAGCGCCCCGGCGCACCATTGCGTGGTCCGCTTTAGGAGCCCTTAGTTTACTGTTAAAAGTATACGAACACCGAGAAGGAAACTGTTCAAATTTCGTGCTTGTATAGCGCGTAAAACAGAGAAGCGACAAAGCCGCCTAAACTTACCTATCAGGCATGTTACGTAAAAAAATAAAAATTCGGCGTTAAACGAAATGACAGTCTTCGCGATAGCTCATAACATTTTGGAATAACGCGCTCTCGTTTTATGTCAATTCACAGATGGCAGGTGGTGTTAAAGGTTGGCGTGAGGCAATCTCGGACTGACCCGAATCCAATTTAATAAGGAGTGATACTATAGGAGGCAGCCTATAAAACACTCCCAAACTAATGTACTCAGTAAAAATGCAGGTGTCTATTAAGGGTTCGTAGATCCACAGGGTCAAAAGTGAGTGCTTTTGGGCTACGAGCTCACATTCGACCTCGCGGAAAAGTGATTAGTTAACTATCTTTTTAAGGTTCTTCGCTTGTATCATGCCAAAGCTAAGCATTATATTGCTGCTCAAAATTTAAGTGCTCTCTATCTGAGACGGAAAAGCAAACAAAGAGAAACACGATTGCAAGAGCTGCTATATAAAAGATTATTTAAAAGCATCTGTAAGAAAAGCATAACACAGAAGGCAAACATATGCTCGGAAACGCAGAATAAACTTAGCCTTCATTGGGGCCTGTAGTTACGTTGACAAGTCCTGTACCAGGACAAAAAAGAACTAGAAACACCGGTTTCTTGAGGGAAATGAAACTCAAATCGGAAATGCTGAATAACTTTCATACTTTTGAAGTTTTTAACTTGGGAACTGGAAGAAGATGCAGATGGAACGGAGGATTTACTTTTTGTTAGCTTATATCAGAAGGAATTTGTTGCTGTGGCACATGACAGCCCGCGTCTGCCAAGCATTTTCTCTCGCGTAGTGGGATATGTGCCTCCACGAGCAGGCTGACCACTGCGGGGAATCACTCTGCTCGTCTTCGGCAGGGCCGCAAGGAAAGCGTACAGATCTGCTCGAGAATTATGTTTTACAGAATTTTAACGCCCTCGAACAGTGTGTCCATAGGGATTGTGTCTTAGTTATTTATTGAAAGAGAAATAAAATTGAGTTCGATTGAGTTAAATGGATATAAGGAATTCATGGAAAGTCTACTAGTTTTATTGTACGTCGTTACATCCGCTCAACTGGGTCACTGTCTGTCCTCATCCAGGACATCCATGCCGGCATTCCATATTTAAAGTGGAGTCTAATGAACGCATCTATTATCTGCGTAAACAATACCGGCGGAGTGAGCAAACAACCATACTTAATACAGGAATCGCTGCGAATTACTTCCTAGACCACTCATTTAAAATCCTTAAATAAGATCAAACTTGCATTCATTCATAGGACCAGATCTTTATGTGTATCATATTGTTTAGAGCAATTTCTTTCGATCATATTGTTTTGGGGAATGCCGTCGACCAGAATCCAAGTGTAGGTCTACGTATAAGGATGCATCAAAATTAGAAGCCATTTCGTATTCGAGACCGTTAATTCGTCAGTGATTTTTCGTGGTTCCCGCGTGTCGCCAGCATATCTGATTGCGCGCAGGATTTCGGTGCAATCAGCACATATCACGGCCTCAGTCAAATTTCTTAGTGTATTCATGCTTTGTTCGTGCCTTAAAGCCTAGCTGATAGCCCGTTCCACAAATCCCAGCGATCGAATCTCCAAATGAAAATTCAGCAGCAAGGGTTCATGAACAATAAGTCTATTGCTGAGTCCTAACAGCGAAAAACTGGGGGAAGGGTAAATAGATGAATGCCTAAGGATGGCCTGAAATTGAGCCAATCATATCCTTCCGTTAAGGTGTTAGCATGTCAACTGGATTTTTTTTTAGTGCTACAATCATGTTCGGAGGCAAAATGGGTGCTAGTGTGCCTTCTGAAAAATCCCACTATTCCATACTGAATCTCTTGACCTTTTCTGTAGAGGTTGCGTGCCTTAGTGAGTGTCATCTTTACGCCCACTCGTAGGCTCTGATCACGACATCCCTAATAGCAAAATGTGCTCTGAATGAGCTCGCGAGAGCTCGTTTTGCGAGACAGGCGAGCTCTGCTGGAGCTCTGAAATGGTAAGCGATCAGAGCTCATACGGAGCTCGCGAAAACGAGCCCAAAATGAGCTCTGAAAAACGGGCTAGCGAGGTCGTTCCGAGCTTCGCCCGAGCTCCACAAAACGAGCTCCAGCGTTTACACAACCAGGGGTTCCCCTCACTAGTACTGTCCAAATCCCATTAATTACCCCATTTTTTTCCCCGTAAGATAAATAGAGGAAGACATGTTTGGATTTGGAGAATTGTATTGTAAAAAAATAGTTGTTATTTGATCTTTGTTTTAATACAATAAAGCATTATGCCTTGTTCTCCCGTTGTAATTGGCGGGTTCTGTGATATTTGTCGGCGGCTCTAAAATGAAAAGATTTCGCAGCGGTAAGTAAACATAGTAAGATTTATGTTACATAATAATAGCGTCAATATATTAATACGTACCATTTGATTGCCTACTGGAGGAAGCCCTATGGCACTTCCTTTGATAGCGGTCTTACCCCGTCTTAAATGCATTTTTGAATGCATTTTCTAATTGTTGTCGATCCGTTCGGTGGTCTTTATTCCACCCGTTGAATACCTCTAGAATGTGAATGTTTATTTGGTCTAATTGCAAATCCTACCCAGGATGACAGAATACACTGGACTGTCAAATAAGGCCCGAGTACCAGGCTTTCTTCCGTAAAAAGTGAGGAACTCGGCCACGTCCTCTGAAAAAAGGGTGAAAAGTATTCGTTCTGCAAAGGCCGAAACTGTGTCACCCCCATGGCCGAGAGGTTGCAACCTGAATCAGGTTATTATTAATAACAAACACTGTTTACCAAATTTCGCCTGTAAGACGCGTCTGACACTCCTGTCGTCAGTTCGTCGTAACCGCACAATGTGCTAACTCGTTGCACAATGGGTGTCTTAACGGCTGACGGCAGGGAGTTGGATGCCGCCAGGCGACGAACTTCCTCCATAAGTGCTTCCATCTGGGCTTTCAGTTCTCTTTGCCCAGCCAGTATTTCCTTTATCCCTGAAGCTGTCCAATGCAGAGAAGTATGTTGCGCCCAACAGCGTTCGTGCGTCAGCAGGCAGGTCAGCCAACCACGGTTTCAGAGCCTTCAGCAGATCGTTCAAGTGGGAATGCGGAATTTTCGACTGTAAAGCCCACTTTCGCAAATTTTTACGAAGGCTTGGATCATCCTCCTCAACTTCTGCCGTTATACCAACTTCTTCGTCCGTAGGCTCACTCGTACCCTCCGAGGAAGAAGAGCATTCATTCGCCAGCGAAGTTGAGGACATAGAATCATCCGTGTCGCTTTCCGACCAACTACCGGATGATGTGTCCGACGACGACATTTCACCCACCTCTTCGTTGATTCTTCGTATAATTTCTTCAGCTTCTTTAAGTGCTTGGCGCCGTATTTTACGCCTATTAACAGGAGTAAACATTATTGTGAGAAAAATGGGAACACGGAGAACACAAAGAAGAGTGATACAAGGCAAAGAAAGGCATTGGCAGCGTTGACTGGGACACGGCGTGCGCAGTGCAGCGTGAGAAAGCAAAAAGTGGCACCGGCGAGAGCCGGAGGACTCTCGGCCGCCGAGGCTAATCGATAATCAAGTGCAAGTATTCGCGGCCACTTGCGTCCTTCGCGTCGCCGGCGCTCCCGACCCAGGAACCAATCAAATCACGAGCAGGATAAAGAGCCACTACCCCCCTAGAGTACGTTAGCTCGCGGCGAGCTCGCTTGCTATTAGGGATAACTGTTTCTACGTCAGAACTCCGAGCTGAAGAAATTTTGTCCAAAATATGTAGCCTCTTTTTGATTTCCCATCAGCCCATTCGGTCTAGTTATTAACACACCACGATTCCTACGAGTGAACAGATTTCTTCCTAAGTTTGAATGTGAGTATCTGCACCGCTGAACTGTGCTACATTTTAGATCCGCATATTTCTCCTTTTGTCACCCATAAGCAAACAATTAATGCAAGGTTTTCTTCCCTCTATTATTTCGCCGTAGTTTGCACAGGCTCCCCCGTCGATTCTGTCTGCAAAAACAAGTTGTCCTTTCTCTCCTCAATTTGTCATATTTTCGAGCGAACCAAGAGACTGCCCGAAGAAAAAGGCCGCTGGAGAGGTCCACCATGCCGGAAACCGCTCGTCAAATGTCAAGAAATTTTTTATGAAAACTATGAGTCCGTAGAAAAACGCGGAATGCCGTCACCCGAGTCGCCTTCGCAAATCCTTCAGTGGAAGCGAAGTTGACCCCTGGTAGTTTCATTAACTTCTTGTCTAAAAACTTCATTAAAAATTCGGCAGCTCCGCATCCGGGCATTCAGGTCTGGGCCGGCGCCGTTCTTGAAACCACAACTTTGGCCCACCGGGACGTAACTACAGCAGTTCGGCGTTTTCGTCAATAACATATCCCTGAACCTGATAGTGTCCCGGCTAGCATTTTACAAATAGCCGTGAATGAGGCTTTTTGTCCCTCCTGTGCAAGACATTTAATCACGCTCTCATCAGTGAAATCTATCCTAATTTGAGTTGCGGCTGTTCTTGCCTCTCTACTTTCCATTGTTTTGCCATGATATCTTTCTGTCCGTCTCCCGCCCCCTATCGATTTTCTGCCGAGACCGTGCAAGACTCCCACAAGCACAGCGAGAGCTTGTAGTGGACAGCCATGATGGCTACGTCGCGCCTCTCGCTAGCGCCTGCACCTACGTCCTAGCGACAGCCTGCTATGGCACGCACGTCTGCCCGGCTTCGATTTGTCTCATTGCAGTTCACTGTCTGCACCACGCATTCGGCCGATTCTCTGCCTGTACCGCGCGAGGCTTGTCACTACCTTCGCGCGTGCTTGGAGCCAGTCAACGCAACTCCTATTGTTGCTTGGTAAGACGGGCGGGAACACTCCAGAACAATAGAGTAAACAATCTGCAACGACCCTTTTGCAGCGGCGACTTTCGGCGACACAGTGCTCGTCGCTCTCGCGGACGCCGCATCCGCGGCGCCGGACGCATCCTCGTCCGGTTGCCAAAATTTCCCTTCATTATTATGTACAGAATAAAGTGTCCTACCCAAATAACGTCCTTCTTCTAACAACTTGGGATATGGCGTGAAGTTGTGGCCTGCTGAGCGTACACCATCACCGCTTAGCCGCTACAAGCTCGAGGCCAACCAACGCTGTCCTTCTACGATCGGTTGGCCTAAGCTTGCTGGGGCAGGGCGAAAGATACACACGTACTAGAGGCTGACGACTTCAGCGGCGGCCACAGACAACACAACTTGCCCAGAGAGGCCGTTTGCAGCGACTTCTTGTAGAGCCTAGTGTACTCACTTCGTTAGCAGCAAAGGTTGGTGAAACCAGTTCGTATTTCTTGACTTCTGATTTATGAACGTTTGTCTTGTCGACCATTACCAAACCACTTCGATAACTGCTGACTCCTTACCGATAGCAGCCTTTCCTCTACCCAATCTGTGCTATAGTCCGGTGTTTAAAATGGCAATTTTACACAGGATGTGCAAGGCATTTTGGCACCCGCTTCTAACATTCTTTTGGCCGCATAACTTTACCAGCTGACCAAACGGCTTATGGAGATGCAAGATGTTCCCAAGCCATCGCCTTTCGTTCTCTCAACTTCCTCATTTGCGCCTTCGTCTTCCCTCTCCGATCTTCAGTCTGAGTTTAGGAAGCTTGGTCAAGATGTCGCTTATCTTCAAGAACAGAGAGTCCCAACATAACCCCGGGGCCCGCCGAGGTTATTTACCCGGCATGTCCAGCCTGCCTATCCAGCGTGCTTCAACACAGCCATCACCTGCTTGTTTCACGCCACCCTTGGTGCCAAAGTTCATCATTTTATCCCCCCCTATTGCTTCATCTCCAAGCAGAACCAGAGGGTGTCTCTCGAAGGTCAATGCAACTAATCTTCCTGATCGCTCTAGCCCTGGTAGTAGACGGTACCATAAGGGCTTCTTGAAGAATTGTAAAGACGTAGCTTACGTGAATGTTTTGGGTAGGTAACACCAATACTCATTTACCCGAGGAGTCCATGTCAAAGATATGACTTGGACACTTTTTTGTGAAGGCGAGGCAAGAGGTACCACTGGCACATGTCAACAAAATTCAGTCCGCGCCCAAGGCCACGTATTATCTTATAAAGCATGCCATAATGATCATCAACTGTTTGCGACACGAAGAGAATATACTAGGGCACTTCAATCCTTCTAAACTAAGCCCGTATTTTAGGAATTTTACTGGATTCGCCTCCCGAAGCCGTGTCGACTACTAGAGGATCGAGGACTTGTAATCGCCAAAATAGGTCTCAAACTGCAAGGCTATTCGACATCAGGCAACTTTGCATGATACGGCTGTAGACAAGCTGAAATTTACCAGTTTCCTGAACTCCAAACTGGAGGAAATACAAATCTTGAATGTGCATACTAATGTGGTAATACGGCGAGGGATTTGCCGGCCACCACCGAGACCACCGCTATGGGGGATCTGGGTTGCGCAAGATGTCAGAGTCATACTGGACTTATGGGAACATTGAGGAAATAGGCAGTTCGGTATCCGATAAAAACAGACCACAAAAGGCCTACATTGTCGGAACTGAGCCCAACTGAGCACGACGAATTATTCTGCGCTCCAACTGGGACAATTTCGACTTGGCTACCATTCCACAGTTACAGTCTCTGACATTGATACTGGAACTGTACGTACAGAATTACTTTGTGCATTTTTGGAATATTTTTTCACGCATCTAAATTCGCCAGGAACCTGGATTAAGTGCAATTCGTTTATCAGCACGGTCAAACTGACAACGCAACTGGCTACGCAACCGATTCGCGGATATACAGCCTAGAAAACCAATCGCTCAAAATCCTTCAAGGTCTGCAGTTATTCAAGTCCCACGATATCTGGAAAGGGCTAAGTCGCTTCTGATCAAATTCAACAAAGTTTATCGGATTTTAAGTATTTTTTCGCTTATTGAGTTTTGAATACTCCCTTTAATTCATCATATATAAGCCGACGTATTCGTTATAACATCGAAAGCGAAATTATACCTATTATATCACGTCGAAGTTTATGGATTCTCAGTAAGCTAAATGTTGTAGTACGGCCAGCGACGGCACCTCTTTGGAAGATAAGTCCGGTGAGTTGTCCTTCGCATACAGGACCTGTGCTCGCTCTACCTTCGCCTCCAGCCAAGGACCAGCAAAGCGTGCAAAAAGCGTAAATACCGCAAAAAGTGTGAGGTACGAAGACGAGCCTTGTGGTGGGTGCGCAGATATTCAAATCAAAGTAGAACATTGGAAAAGGATATCGCTGATTTAAGGACGCTCGTGAAACAGACCGTAGTCGGCCAGAACGTGTCCAGTGTTAGAATCCCAAAAACGAATAGCAAAACGCAAAAAATGCGAAAAAATATCTCCTCGGGGGAATCTTCAAACACGAATAGCAACTCAACAGCCAAAACCACAGACGCCGGTAACAGCAGGACAATGAAAATGAAGCCGCCGATAAAGGGAGACTCGATTCCCACGCAAGATGTCTTAAGCGATGTCGCAAAAAATTACCTGTCGCGGAAGCCATCTCACCTAAGCCTCTTGCTGTAAGTGATGGGATTTCTGTTCTGCCTGGAGACGATATACCTGGGTCATCCAGTCTACTGTTGCCCTCTTGTTCTGGCAACCACCTCGGGCGCACTACAGAGCACGTATCTGAATGCGAAGACATAAACCCGTGGGTAGAGGGGAGAGGGAAACGCCATGACAGGATTCTGAAGTCACAGCCAGCCCTGTTGGGTTGCTCGGGACAGTCGGTAGACAGTAAAATTGTGCGTCCAAGCGATGACTCCGTATATCGTCCTCGCCCACATGCAGCGCATTCACCGGAAAGACAGAGTAAGGAGGACCATGCTCGCCAGCAGTGTCTGGTTATTCAGGGTTTGTCAGAATCGAATGCAGTCAGACCTGAAGACCGTGTCTCAGAGGACCTTGCTTCTATTCATGGTCTGCTAAATCATTTACTGCCGGCAGACATGGAAATAAAGGTTCTGAAAGCATTCCGGACAGGAAAAAGGAGTGAAGACAGGACAGTAGCACAACCACCTCGCCCTCTCAAAATTATGCTGGAGAACAAAGAGCAAATCAAGTTCATCCTCTCTAAAAAAACCGATCTCAGAAACACACACAAACAGGTTTTTTCAACCGGACTATTCACCAGCGGAACGGTTGAAACGCCGGGAATTTGTCATGGAGTTAAAATCAAGACTGAAGGATGGCGAACATAACCTGGCTATCTTCAAGGGGAAGGTAGTTCGGAAATATATGCCGTTTCAGTGGAACCAGCCTGTAATACTACGAACGACGACAGCTACTCAACTAAAACAGACACCTTCGTTGAACCACCTGATCAAGTCGCCAACACAAGTAAGCCCGTAGCGTCCAGTGATCTGACTGAAACAAGGCATGTTAATGGAACCAATCAGGTAACGGAAGAGCCTAGAGAACACGACGTCCGCGATAACGGAGTAATGCTCACAGCAGTAACAAATGCAACGGGAAATTCGCCTGGCGCTAAACTGAGGTGCTTGTACACGAATGCCCAAAGCCTCATATCGAAACTAGACGAACTAAGACTTTGCCTTGTTGAGCTGCCTCCAGATGTTTTAGCAGTAACTGAGACTTGGCTGTCCGGGAATATTAGCGATAACGAAGTAGCCCTGCCTGGATACCAAATTTATCGGAGGGACAGGGAACATCGTCAGGGTGGTGGTATCGTTGTGTATGTGAATGACGGTCTGGCAGTGTCGGATAACACCGCCAAGTTTGCGTGCAGTACGGAAGCTATTTGGTTGACCATCAAGGCTTCCGGTTCCCCGTGTCTCGATGTCCTCACTATCTACCGACCACCTAGGACAGACCGAATCGCCGACACTCAACTACTGGAGCAGTTGGAGAAATTTTCCAGTCGACCTAACATCATGATCATGGGCGACTTCAACGCACCAGGAAAAAACTGGAATACCCTCCAAGCGTCAGGTCCAAAATCGGCATTCGATTACCGCCTGTTGAGCAAAACATTAAATGCGTGCCTCACACAACATGTAATGTTCCCAACGAGAACATGTGAAGGACAAAGGGAAAACTTCCTGGATCTGGTCTTTACGAAAACACCAGACAGCATAGACGAGATCGCCTCCATGCCGCCCCTTGGTCGAAGTGACCACGTAGTGCTTATGTGAGATTATTCGTTATTCTCCATTTCACATACTCCAGACCACAAAAGACGTTATGTTTGGCGGGGCGACCTTAAGCAGATGAGGGCAGACTTATCCGGTCTTGACTGGGGCTCATTGTTTACGGGAAGTGCCAACGATGACTGGGAGCTGTTCAAGAATGTCCTTCTGCAGCTCATCAACAACCACTGCCCACTGACTAATGTAAGACTAAACAAACGCCCTGGGTGGCTAAATAGCAACCTGAAGAAAGAAATCAACAGGAAGCACAAATTGTGGAGAAAATACTGCGTCACTAGACAAGCTGAATGCTTCAACACCTACAAGACACAGAGGAACAAACTGAGGAAGCTGATAATGCAGACGCGGCGGGAATTTGAGAAGAACTTGCTACAAAAAGCAACGTAGAACCCAAAATTTCCCTACGAACTACAAGGAACAGGCACCAAATCCCCTTGATAAAGACTACTGATGGCGTTGAGATAGCTGATAGTAGGGATAAAGCTGCGCATTTTTCACAGTTTTTCCAACCAGTATACACAAACGAGGCAAGGTTCCTTCCTCCCTCCACGGAAGAACTGCCGACTCCAAGCGTCAGTGATATACTCTTCTCAGAAGGCATTGTCCGAAGAGAATTAGAGGCATTGAACGAATCGAAGTCGCCAGGACCAGACGAGATTCCACCCAAGCTTCTCAAGGAACTTGCCAGTGAGCTCTCGGTGCCTTTGTCGATGCTCTTTCAAACGTTATTTGACACTGGAACACTTCCTGTCGATTGGAAGCTGGCGCATATTACTCCGCTACACAAAGGAGGTAACAGGGCAGCGACGACAAATTACCGGCCCATAAGCTTGACATGCATTCTCTGCAAAGTTATGGAAAGGATCATAAAGACTAAACTGATGCAATTCCTGGAAGTTCACGGCCTGCTATCGAAACGCCAACATGGGTTCCGAAAAGGAAGATCCTGCACGACAAACCTGCTGCAATCTCTCCAGAGCTGGACCCAAGCTCTCGACGACAGGCACGCGGTCCACATAGCCTTCATCGACTTCCAGAAGGCTTTCGACACTGTGCCACACCAAAGGCTCTTACATAAGCTGAAAAAAATAGGTATCGGTGGCAACTAACTTAAATGGATCGAAAACTTCCTTGTGGGTCGACACCAGGTTGTGTGCGTCGGTCGGAGAAAATCAGATCCGGCTATGGTCGATAGTGGTGTCCCCCAGGGTTCAGTTCTGGGACCCATTTTGCTCCTTATCAACGTGGACGATGCCGCAAGAGATTTAGACTGTGAAGTAGCAATGATTGCGGATGACATGAAGATATGGAGTGTAATTCGGGGTCCTGCCGACGAAGACGGACTGCAGATGAACCTGAATCCGTTGGAGGAGTGGTCAAACCGTTGGCTCCTGCGGTTCAACGTTGCCAAATGTAGCATACTTCGCCTAGGCAACACAGCCAGATCCGCCAGCACAAGAGGCTACTTTCTGGGCGGTGCAGCCCTACAAGAGGTCGAAGCCCAAAAGGACCTCGGTGTGCTTACGACGAGTTCCCTAAAACCGTCCGCCCACTGTTCGAGGGTGGCAAAAAGCGCAATGTCCGTACTGTACGCCATCAAGCGTGCGTTTCTGGACTTTGACGAAGAAGCTTTCTCTAAGACATTCGGAACATTCATCCGGCCGCATTTAGAGTACGGCATACAAGCTTGGAGGCTGTGGGCTGTTGTGGATTAAAACTGCCTCGAAACAGTCCAGAGAAGAGCCACGAAGATGGTTAGGGGTCAAAGCTCCTTTCCTTATGCAACCCGCCTAGTAAATCTGAACCTCTTTCCTTTGAGTTACAGGCAACTTATGTATATGTATATGTATATATTAAAGGGTTACAGGCAGAGCCCTTGATGACCCTATTTATGTACAGTGCTTTAGCAGATTCATACTCAAAAATACAATAAAATTGCAGAAATTTAAAATGTGATTGGTTCACAGTTCAATCGTGATCATAAAGTAGTGCATAGGGTCACTGTAAATTAGTGCGGAATATTGTATATGACAGATTTTACAAAGCTGGCTGTGCGTAGTCATGCTGTACAAGTCGATTTCTGTCGAAAACTAGACGAGCAAGTTTTCTTTTAAACACACGAACTGTGTCAGCCGTCACCATCTCGCTTGGAAGCGAGTTCCACGGCCTGACAACTCGTTGGCTGAATGAAAATTTTCGTCGGTCTAAACGCGTGCGCTCATTCCTGACTTTGCATGCATGGGCGAACTCAAAGAAATCCTCTGCTCTAAATGAGCAACCCTGGCCGCGAACAATCCGGAACGTCCAGAGTAGACTGCAGTTTATTTGTCTATACGAGAGTGGGAATAGGCCAAGCAAATTCAGCCTCTCCTGATAAGACAAATGCTTTAGACCGTCGACCATCTTTGTCGCTCTGCGTTGCACCTTTTCGAGTAAGTTTATATCCTTCCTCATCCATGGTGAAGCTACTGGCATTCCATACTCTAGATGAGGTCTTACAAAGACACCAAAGAGTTTTTCGAAAAGTTCGGGAGGAAATATTTTAAATGCACGTCTGATCCAATGTAGAGTACTTGTTGCATTGTAAAGGGGTTGGATTGCAGTCTGGCCTTCGAGGACTTTTTTGAATTTGCTACCACGACCAACCTCCGAGGTCACCCGTTAAAACTGCGCACTCAGCAGGCTGGATGTGCGGAAGTTCTCCTTCTCGGTTCGGGTGGTCAAACCATGGAGTGAGCTTCCTGCAGATGTTGTGACGTCACCATCTATACCAAATTTTAAGAAGAATCTGGACATATTTATGTTCCGAAATGACCAAGAACGATGAGAAGTCGAGCTCATCCCCTGTAACTCCTTCTCATTTTGTCCCACCATTATGGGCGTGTTCGAACTATTTCAGCCCAGAACATCTATCTGTACACCACAAATTTTATACGTTGCAAATAGGGTACTCAAAGGCTTACGCCTATTTCCCTCAATAAACTGAACTGAACTGAACTGCCCACAGCAGCATTGGTAGCAGGGTCGCATTATTTGGACACCGGAATATAATACATGGAGATGCCAAGCTAATGACCGATTCACAGAGGCAAGACCACTCCGCTTCCGACCAGCCAGGCACTGACCGGGGCAGTACTCGAAACTATAGCTTTCACTCTGTGGGATGTGACCGTCGCGATTTGGCGTCTACGTCAATTTCATAAACCAGGACCTGATGGTGTCCTAATAGCATTTTAAAAGCCGATGCAAATACGATTTTCCCATCCTTCTTATGCAAGATATTTAATCTCGCTCTTGAAAGTGAAACTTATCCTACCTTGTGGAAGGAATCACACAGTTTGCCCATTCCTAAGCACGGCAAATCTACATCATTTGATGACTTTCGGCCAATAAACACCCTCTCCGCAGTTTCGAAGATCTAGGAGGCATTGATCAAAGATAAGATAGTGTGTCACTTAATCTACTTAATTTTGCTCAGCATGGATTCCTCAAAGCTCGGTCTTGTGACAACTGTCAACTCTCTTTCCTTGACTATGTTCTCCAATCTAGGGACAATGGTTCTGCACTTTACACGGTATATTTCGATTTAAATAAGGCTTTTGATGGTGTTGAGCATGCTTTACTTCCCTTGAAACTGTCCTCTTTCGGCAGAAGTGCAAAATTCTGAAATTTATATTCTATTACCTGGACGCTCGTACACAACGAGTTAAGATTTACGCTGTTATCTCCAACCCCATATGTGTGAGGAGTGGAGCCATTCAGGGTAGTGCACTCGGCTCGCTATTATTTTGTCTTTTTGACATCAACGAAACAGATTTATTTCAGAATGGTAAGCCCCTCATGTATGCCGATGATCTGAAAGGTGCGTGCAGGTATAAGCCGGAAGATCGTGTAATCGTGATCGGGCTAGTAAAGAGTGATCTAGAGGCCTTTGTCCAGGGGATCCGCACATGGCGCCTCTCTATTTCTTCGCATTAATGCTCAGTCATGGTGGTTCGCGACAACCACCAACCTCAAATGTTCGTTTTCATTTAGCTTCATGCGTGCTGCTGAGCGGAGGAAAATAGAATTCGTTCAACATTTTTATACGAAGAGAGTTTCAACTCTGGAACACCGACACTTGTCTTACCAAGGACGTTGCCGGCTTACAGGCCTTGATCATTTATGGTTTCGTAGATTACAAAAGGGACTATTTTTACTAGTTAAGCTTATATATAATCGCACCTTTAACGCACTCACTACTTTAAGACATCATGTTCACCCCTGACGTAACAGTCACTGTGAGGCCATTTTATATCTTCGTGTAGCATGTACTGTTAAATACCGTCGGTTCTTTTCTGTACATGTAATTGCTTTTTGGAAAAAACTACCCAAGAATGTGAAAACTCTGCAAAGTTATCGTTTATTTAGGAGAACTATTACTCGATTTTTGCATTCAGAAAAACTCTCACAAATTTTGCGAACTGAATACACCGACCGAATATGTCGCGGCGATTAAGTTCGTGGTTTCACCAGGAACAATTTCTCTAGCCAACGGCGACAGCTGTTTTTCAGTGGTTCTGTTTGATTCAGTCTCAACTTCATGAAAAGTATTGGCGACGGATAATATCGAATGCGGTTCTACCCCTGCCTTTATTGACTGTCGTCATTTCATGGACAGAATTGTCTTTCTTCCTGAACCCTCTAAACCATAAAAACTACCATCACGTTTATTTTCATTTTTTTGTGTCAGGAGTTTTTTTTTACTGCTGGCCGGATTTGGGCCCGGTCTTACTATGACAACGTCGGCAAACTGGCACTAAATTCGATTTTTGCATGTTTCCTCAAACGGCTAATAACGACAAACTGTATCGTCAATATTCCCTCCTCGAAACAATCAGAGCGGTGCAGCAGCTGCCCAAATAAAAGGCAAAAGGCGCAGATGCAATTGCGGTCCATATTTTCGAGCACGACAACCCAAAAATCGTAGAAAATTCCACATTGCTATTCCAGGAGGTGTTCTGACAAGGAAACGTCCGCCAATATTTCACGAATGCCAACATCATGCCCATACAAACTTTGTGGTAAGTACGGAGCAATCTACTATCACAATAACAGAAAAAGGTGGTAGTTTTCCAAATAATCTTCCGAACAGGCACTTAGATGATGAACTTTATCCAGAAACGCAGCGCAAGTTTCTAAACATCATGAAACCATGGACATGATCTCAACGGCCGGTAAACTGAAGAAAAGGCACTCGCAAACGAAAACAGCCTTCCATATTGCACGGTTTATTGGATATAAGCCTTCAACGCAGTGAATCCTGACGTAATACCGTCCTTCGGATCGTTCTGTGCAGACCATAAGACAATTTTACGAAGCAATGACGGTGGGCAACAGAGGTTCTTCTTAGGCATTCGCTATCAGCAGATGGATGAGGTATAACTGTTCTCTCGCCCCCATTCTCTTCAGGCAACTTGAACATCGCCACCAACGATGCCCACTTTGTGGCCACAGCAGGGTGGGCGCAGGGACAGCGAGTTGAGCGTGAACTTGTCTGTAGTTCTAGCAATCTTGCAATTCATCTTGCCTTCCTCCACCCTCGATCACCAGGGCTCGACTTCAGGACCGCGTCAAGATAACTGACATCGGGCAAGAGCACAGGTGTCTGGCACGCGGCGATCCTGCGCTTGTTCGTGTGCTGTGACATGCTGGCCGACGCCCAACATGAGCAGAAGCCGAGGATCGATATCAACTACCGAACCGACGAAAAACTGCTTAACATCTTTCGCCTGTAGGCCACTGGACACTACCTATTGTCCGTGGGTTATTGTCCGCTAAATACCATAAAATTGGAGGACGTGCAATGAAGTGTTTTACGTCTCGCCTCTGACTACTCAAAGTCGGGCCAGTTGTAAGTACTATGTAGACGACCGTCCTGCAGAAACTGGGACAGAGTTTTGGATACACGGAAACCTTTAAACGTCCCACAGGATTCTCATTGATCCTATGAAATTAATAGGCTGTTGGAGGGATGCACGATGGAAAAATTGTAAGCGCGTGTCTGGCAAGATAGCCGATGATCTTCCCATCACAATCGTTGACACTCCCTTTCAGCAACGCCCTCGACAACGCCCTTTCGATTGTGAAGGAGGCATAGTCGCCGGAAGAGAACTTTATTTGCATGACGCTTCCGGTTCCTGCTCGAACCCATCATCAAGTACAATAATAGACACGGATGGTTCCTTCAAAAGATGCTGTAGTATTTATGGGTCGCGGTCGCAATGCTACTGCATGTTTATAAAAATTTAAGGCCCTCCATCAGGGATTGCTATGCTTGGTTTGACGATTGTTCGCCATAACGTTATACATAAGGCTACGTCTGCCTGTGTTTTCACATCAGTATCAGTATATTTCAGGGAAAATAGGTGTGTACCTTTGAAATCCCTATTGGTTACATGCAGAGCATATATATGGAGGAAATGGAAAGGAAGTAACATGGAAGAAATGCGAGGGGAATAGCAAAAACCGTACAGAGGAACATAGAATGTCATGCGTTAACAGAATTTAGAGGCACATTAACCTGCCTTGTTTATCGAATACAGCGGGCAGTTGAGGCACACTTGAGATACGGGAAAAGAAGTAAAATTGTTTAGTCTACAGGCATCGTGGTGAATACGAACAGCGGTATGCGACGTGGCCCAACCTAATAAATTACATAAACATGTATTACTCAAATGTTTCTGGTAGCATCGTTATAACAATACATTGTCAACGTTGGCTGTCAAATTGGCCGTAGTCCGGCGTTATCGTGGTGCGCGCTACAATCGTCTAGATAATAAATTCCGATGAAACGGCTCTTCGTTAGGTTGCTGAAGCACCAAAGCTCCTTTTATTTGCCTGTGGTAAGCACTGTCTAGGGCTTAAAATCTTGGTTATTTGTTGTGAGGAACTTTGGGAGTGGATTGAAGCACCAAGGTGCGGGCTCGACCGTGCAATCCACCTGCTCCCTCCCCCTCCTCCCGTCTTCATAAATCTCCCTTTACACCAAGTCCAAGTGGGGGGGGGGATAGTGCGGTAGATGTACATTCTACATCCATTATGGACTAAATCACGCTCAAGTCACCAAGCCTGCTTGCTCTTGCTGTGGAGGCCAATTTGGATATCGTCAGATAAGACGGTCGAACTGCAGAGATCTCGGGTTCAGTTCAAGTTTAACTGTTGAACAGATTTCGAAGAAAAAGGACCGGTAAATCCAGTCGAATAAATAAAAACTTTATCCATTGGAACTAACGCTGCTCGTAAAACAAGGTCTTTTATCGCATGAGAAAAACTCATTAAAATCTGTTCGCAAGAATCTGCTTAGGGCATGCGTTGAGGCAAGAAATCATCTGGAACCAGTAAGAGGAAAGCTAAACCAACTGCAAATTAAAGTGCCCGTTTTTACGCATGTGCAGATGTTAGCACTAGCCAAAATTGAACTGAAGAAAGAATGCTTGATGCTTCCATTAGACTGCCGTGAAAGGGCCGACAAGGCTTACTCTAGAGTGGGTTACACCAAGCCGGGAGACATTTAAACAAAACGTTAGTTGCAAGATATACATAAAAAGATGGGAAAAAGTGCAATAACGTCGTGGAAATTTAAATGGTTTTTACTAGTTCGAAATTGGCGCGGAAAAGCCAAACGGGCTCGCTGCCCCATATGTGCCTCGGATGCGATAATATCGAACGCTCAAATGTACTTATTATAATAACTACATATAATAACTTTTAACTGCAAATGAACTCCGCTCCTTTTTTGCTTTTGCCCATTTTATCTGTCTTTATTACGCCTCCACACTCATTCTGTCTACTGTTGTCTCCGTCTGCTCATTTAGCCATGTCCATTTCTTGATGCCACTGCTGCCGGTTAGCAGTTTCCGGTGATGTACTTGCCTTAAAATGGTATTAATACCTACTCTTTCGATTGTTGATTTTAAATTTCAATCGGTACAGATTGCATTAC
Source organism: Spirometra erinaceieuropaei (assembly GCA_902702965.1). NCBI lineage: Eukaryota > Metazoa > Platyhelminthes > Cestoda > Diphyllobothriidea > Diphyllobothriidae > Spirometra > Spirometra erinaceieuropaei. The sequence goes on from CACRXP010001342.1 coordinate 20,193, forward strand.
AGCTCCAAGGCCGCATCAATAATACCGAGCCATTGTTTACGCAGCGAAGTGCAAACACTGGGTAACATCAAACATTTCTCCATTGTGAATATATAGGCCTTTGCCTCATCTAGTTAATAGCATTTATCATCAGCTGGCGTTTATATTTCGACAATTGCATAGGGTCAAAACTGTCCCGCATACGAATTAGCGGAATGTGCTGGTAGTGAATGTATGGAAAGTGTTCATTGTTCGCTTTTTCTCCAACATCTGCAATTTCTGCGTCATTATCATATGCTACGGTTTCATTCTGAAAATCTTTCATGTTCTTGGCTTTTCCATATTTATCATTTCTGATGTCGCCGTACTCGTGTCAAGTGGAAGTTTCCCAGTTTATAATCCAAGGTCAATGATTAACGCCATTGTTCCCCCACAAATATAAAATAAGGAGTCTGCAGTCAACCCAATGTTATAAGTTCTAAAGTCATTTCTACTTCAAGCGTCTGTGGTATCTTCCATTTCATTTCTAGGTAGACTGAACAAGATGTTGCATAAGGGCGCTCCTGATCAGATCACGGCTAATAACATCTTGGCTGACTCCACCTACCGCCTCTGCCCGTCTACAACAAATCTAGATGCCGCAGTGGCCTTAGAGGCCTCGGAACATAAACGGAAAATTGCTCAACTCCGACACCACTTTCTCACCCAACTCAATTTCGCTGTCAATGATACGGTCGCACTGTCAACTTCCACGGCCTTTTCCCCTACGAAGTCACCAAAAGAAGCTGAATTAAGAGCTAAAGAGTTTGAAAATCCTCCATCTGACTCTATTTTTAAGTCCAAATCAGCCAGTGATTTTCGACAGTTAAATTCTGGTGCTTTCAGAAAGGATGAACCCAGCTTTCTCCTTGGGAACCCTTCGCCAGCCATATCGAACAGTCGAGGTGGTCTAAAATCTGACAATTTTTTGGCCAAACGAAAATCCCTTCAACAAAGCGAACAGGCCACCATTTCTGCTTTTTTGCATTTAACAGACTCCACCCGCAATGTGAATACGCGCGCTTGTCAGTCACGAAATAATCATGTCTCCAACGTGACCATTAAAGTTGACAACAATGCACGTCCGTCTTCATCCCTAAACACCACACTTTGTGGTTTAACCGTTCAGGGATCCGATTTCCCTATTTATAGTCCTTCAAATTGTATCAGCGCGACTCCCACCCGGCTTCTATCTGGCACCGAACTTTCGGTGCCGAAACCCGCCAACAGCGAGCGTAGATCCAGTTTTTGTCAACTTGAAGACTCGGAATTGCCGAAGTTGGGTGGCGTAAGAGTTGTGAACAGTGGGGAAACAGATCGCCTGCCCTGCCGCAAATGCTCGCCATCACCGATTCAGTCTAATCCTGCCTTCTATAGCTCGACAGATGTCTTGCAAAACCGCCTTCTCACGAAACGCAAGCAGCATAAGAAGGCAAGTGACCATCAGAATTCCTACAGACTGTCGGCGGACTTTGGCAACACAGATAGGGGTCCGTGGTCACTGGGTTTGCATTTTGAGCCAGTCCCAACGTCCTCTCTCAAGGTGGATCCTCAACGCTTTGTCGATGCTAAAAGACCGCACCGGGCTTACACGCCTTGGCCAGTCCGACGGGATCAGTTTGATCAAGAATTTACACATTGTTTCCACAGAGAACATAGAGGAAAAAGCATTTCTCCAACCCCTCGTGCCTTCTTTCCTGTCGTCAAAGATCCGACTCCTGTACGTCGTTTTCGGCTAAACGGTATTCTGACTGCATATTTACCTCATTTACACAAGTATTTTTCCTCACTATCCTCTCCCACAACGTAGTTAACGTAGCAAAACTAGTTGTATGAAATGTCGTTGCCCGAAAGGTAGAACACAAACTATTAAAAATTCCTTTGCGGTAATTATTTAAGGCAAAAGCCAATTACTAATGCTCTTTCTGCCTATCTTCGACAGAAACTAGAAGGAAAAATCAGTTGCATCACTTTTGATGAATTTTGTAACCTTATTCTTTTCCTCTGTTGAGGCTTTCAGACTAAACCTTCCTACTTGTGCACTTGACAGAGTTTCCTTGTCTTATGAGCTACAAATATATCGCTGCATTCACCGTCGCTGTCCATGCACATTCATTCACCACATGGGCCTATTCGGTCACATGCATGTCCACGGCGGCGGAATTCGCTACAGTATCAGCACATCCAGCTCACTTTGCACATCCATCATCCCTTTCATTCCCGGCTCGATCAGCTCCGCATCATCCAGCGCGCCCACTACTAACATCGCCGCCACAGCTACCGAAACTGACTTCAGCTGCTGACCTATCCTATCCACACTGTCACCGGATATCCACATCACGCATTGGGCTGTTCAGTCACTTGCGAATCCATCGCACGAAGACTGTCGAACAAGTGCTCGGAAAATCAACATACGTCGAATGCCATTGCCTCAACTGCCCGCATTGCCTTCGCACATTCAGCCACCGGATGTGCCAATTCAATGATATGTGCATTCATAAGAACCCGCACCAAATCACCACATCATGACGCATCCCCCCACTAACACGCATCACATGAACACCTAAAAAACCCCACACCATAAGTGGGAAGTGTGCTCCAGGGGACCGGGTCATGTGTATGGCATGTACAGATGGGCCGTTCTCAGTTCTGGCAGCACCAATTGGTTGACCGACTCTGACAGCCGACTGGTGCACCTGATAAAGGAGAGCTGGTAGAGCTGGTGAGGTCGACTCTCAGCGCACAATTCCTATAAACAATCTGACGCACTTGTGACTATTACAACATACTGGAAGCCGGAATTTCGAAGGTCGCCAACTAATGCTTAAAATCAGGCTACGCAGTCGGTCCAAGTACGTGTTTGTGTGGAGTGGCTGACTGGTTGGCTGAGAGTCAAGCCCCATCTACTCCTCAATATGGCCCCCTGTGTAGGTTGTGGACCAGGGGTTTGGCGGTAGGCCTAGGTTCGGGTTTTCGCCATGCCAGGCACCTGCGCCCTCTCCCGTTTCCGGTCTTCTTAACTCTGCCTTGACACTGGGATAGAGAAGAGAGTGCGGTGGGCGCACTTTCTAACTTAAGCGCAAGTCACCATCCCTGCTTTTGCCTGAGTGTGAAGCACGCGATAGACATAGCTGAACTCGGCGGTCGAGCTGTTAAATTGCATGTTATGTGTGCGAGAAGCGCATATCCCGAGAGATTAGAGTGTGGGCGCCCACTATGGTGCTATTCAGATGATAAAGACTGTTTAGCCTCATTCATTTTCAGAAGGAAACAAGCTTTCCAAAGTGCCCTCTGTTCATTTCCTACACACAGGAAATCAGTGCTCAATCGTCCTTCCGTAGACTGTCAAACCGTGCGCCTCGCGATCCACTGTTTGCCGAAAATGAACACATTAAGCCCACGGGTCTACTATTCCTGACTGAAAGCCTTTCGACAAACGACTTTCGACGGGTGGATCTCTCGCCTTTCTCCTCAGCGTCTTCCAAGAATACCAGCTCCTCTTCCCCCTCTTCCTCCTCCGTCTTCTACCCCGAGCTCTCACCCCAACTCCTGCGGAGACGCCAAAGGCGTACACGTTCACTTCAGGGCAGGCATCAGCGACACCGCTCACGACCGAGTATAAGGGAACAGGATCGTCTCCTTGTGGACTCTCTCACTCGACGCATTCAACCGATGCTGTTAGAGGGACGCGCCGCCGAAGTCAAAACCCTGCTTCTCCATGCCCTTGCCAAGCCAAGCACGCGGGAGCGTGCTCTGCGTCTCATTGGTCACGTTAGCGATGCACTCTCTTCCTCCTGGGCCTCACAGGTATTCATAATTCTGACCTAGATTGTTACGTCACCTAGAAAAACCGTGACTTGTAAGGTTGACAGCTGGTGAGACGTTTGGTCCTTATGGTGTTTTCTGAAGTCTTATAAAATCACCCTGGCTGCTGTGCTCGAAGATATCGTAATCTGAGCCTGCAAGTCAGCATTGGTTACATCGAAATAAGTTATGTGTTTCGGTACTTTCAATTCGAGACACCTCAGTCAGCCATTATGGAGGGCCTAGTCTTCTGTTGCCTTTGAGGCTGGAACCCGATGGAACGTCTTTTCTGTCTCCACCTAAGCATGTCTATTTTCGTCTCTTATTCTCACTAACTGCTACCGTTATGTAATCAAAAAGCATAGTAGAGAGGACATGTTTGTTAGATAATTTGCGCGTGTATACTTTTGGATCGTCAATAGCGACTACATAGTCGATCCCTTCAGTAGGGAAACGAGGAACACCAAAATCAAGAGTACTGCTCACAAGATGCTACTCACTAATGCTAGATCCCCATTAAACGACGACCTTCAACAAAATGAATTGCTTTTGCGTTTCACGCGTCCTTTCACCAAAACTAAGCATCGTGACCCAAGATGTCAAATCCCGTCTCGGCAGAAGTTTTTTTTCAGTCTCCTCTTAGAGCTTCCAGAGTCTGTCAGTCCATGTCATTTATTCCACACTGCTTATCTCTTTTACAGAAGATGATCGATAGAAGCCGGTAAGTTCTCTAACCTTGCACCGTTCACTCCGCCCATTTTCCTCCCTCCTCCCCTTCCTCTTTCTTTTCCACACTACTACTACTACTACTACTACTACTACTACTACTGCTACTGCTGCTGCTACTACTACTGCCGCTGCTGCTGCTACCGCTACCACTACTGCCGCTGCTGCTGCTGCTACCACTACAACACCAACAACAACAACAACAACAACAACAACAACAACAACAACAACTACTACTACTACTACTACTACTACTACTACTGCTACTGCTACTACTACTACTACTACTACTACTACTACTACTACTACTACTACTAGTGCTGCTGCTGCTGCTGCTACTAATACTACTACCACCACCACGAGCAGCAGCGCCACCACTACCACCACTACTACTACTGCTGCAAATTTTTACTTTGCGTCCAATTACTCTTCCGCTCACCTTTGTCTTCTGTTCCCCTCCTTTTCCCCGCGACCGTCCACAGTAAATCCGTTTGCTCGTCGCCTTCGGCTAGCCGACCTGCTTTTCCTCTTCTATGCGCCCTACCGACCATTTTGGTTTGCCTTTACGCTTGCGATGGTGCCTGCGGCACTATGGGACTTCCTGTTCTTTCTCCTTCCCACCCATCTTTTCGATCCCCGACTGATTTCGGCCGTTTTTACGCTTTTTGTTGGCTAACACCCCCCCCGCTCAGACGCCATGAACTGTAAGCGACGATGCCGATCATGCAGTCTGCCAACTACCGTTATTTTACTTCGGACTCACACTGACCTTCGTTCGACCGAGTTAGTGTGGTACCTTGTTTGTTCTTCTGTTCGTGAATTTCGGTCCCTGGCTTCAGCATATTTTCTGGTTTACACATCAATGCCGCTAGTGCCAGAGTATTTCGGAGGTGCTAATTGTGTGGTTGCTGTTGAAGCCCAGCACTTGCGTCGGGTACGGATCCAAAAAGGGCAAGCGAATAGGGTATTTCCTCCAACGATCACATCTCCTGCTTAAATGCCCCCTGCAGTTCTCCTTATCGCTTGTATCAGTAATGGTGAGAAAACACAGTCCTGGCCGTTTAAGTTCCTGCTATCACAGGGGGTTAAACCTGTAGTGAGTCATTCACCAGCATTGAGCGGCCACGCAGTTCGTGTGCGCTTCATCTGCGGGCTTCTGGTGTGTTTTCTGTCGCGTTGCCGGGTCAACGGCAGGAGGGCTGCGGGTATGAATGCTGCTGGCGACACCGCAGCCGCGGAGGTGTTCACCGACACACTTGTTCGACCGAGAGCCTGCAGGGATGTACTACTATCGTCTGCCGGTAAGGTCTCGTTTATTTTTTTTTCAATGAAAAACTCCTTTTTTGGAATTATTTTGAATTGCCTGCAGTACTTGCTCGGTTGAGGTGTGTCCTTCTGTTGGCGAACGGTGCTGCGCCAATGATATATCCGGTGCCGGATAGCATTAATACCCTGTTTATTCCATCTCGGCCTAAAGATACCCGGTTCGCCGTCTACGGCGATTAACGTGGCGACCATTGGGGACTCCTTCTCGGGACTGCGTCTCACCTCCGAACGACCTGCTGCGCGCCAAAGCTTTAGCAGCGACGCCAGAAGTGACCGTTGGGGCTTCGGTACGGGCTCAACCAACAGCATTCCCACGCCCGACTTTGGGGTTCCTGCCTCGCTGTCTCGTGGCGGTCGTTACGACGGTGGTGGCTACTGCGCGGTACGGTTGCCACCAGGCGGCGTAGTTGAGCCTCCACCACCTCCGTCTCCCTTCTCGTCCGCCTCCCCGCCTCCGAAGCCCTTTCCACCACCCAGCACGAAGAATGCTGTCATGCCGAGTGAGGAACGCCTACGCCAGTTAGAGGCACGCACCCTGCAGGTATGTAATACGCTTCCTCTCAGCACACCTTCAAAACTCCCGGCGCCGCTTGCACCACCATTTTTATCAGTAGTATTGGCTTTACTGTCCTCTCGATAAGCTGAACTCCATTCAATGTTTAGATTGCTGACCAGTCGGTTTTACTGGCTCATCCACACCCGCTGGACGCCATCACCAACTGAAGGGGACAGCTGACAGGTTTCGGCCCGTTGCCGGGTAATCAAACCTAGACTAGTGAATTAGTTGTTCTGTTTGCAGGATGGAATACGGCTACTCAGTCTTACTTTGGAGATCTGATGCAGCTCTCGCGGGTGGTTGTCCGGTTACAAGCAATAACTACCCCCGGGGAAATCTGGAATGTCCATTGTTTGTCAAATCTCTGGCCTGGTGCTGGAGTATAGCCGACTGAGCGGTAGGGACATCAAGTATACATGCATATATACAGGAGGGGATACCGGCAGAGACAACGAAGACTGGTACGGTCCTTTTTGACCTACTACCTGTCGCCGGCCTGTGATTTCCAATTCCAGGTTTTGGTAACTCGGAGTTGTAACTGCGACTCCTCTCCATCACTTTCCTGTCAGTCCTGACCTGGAATATTAGTTAGCGCGGGAGCCAATATGTTTACAGTAAGCAAAAAGCTCGTTCTCTGATTTGCAAACCCCGTTTAAGAAGTGATGTTACTCGACTCTCGGCGGTGTATTGATAGTCCAACATTTCGGAGATGTGACATCTCATGAAATATTAACCGAGATTCTGAAATGTAAAAAGTCGAGTCCAGAAAACGTACGTTTTCGATCATTCATCATCAGGCCTGTAAGGGCAGAATAGCAAAAGTTGAGCATCCAATAATAGTCGCTAGGGGGGAGAGGGTCGAGGAGCGTTCAGAGCTCAGTGGTCGGATTCTAGTTCTGTCTGGGGTTTAGGGAGGGGGAGGGGGAAGGTATCTGGCGACTAGCCGTCCATGTTTCGGCGGTACAGCGCGACGTGGCAGATATGAACGCGTATGCTGGGGAGCCTTAGCGCCTGTACAAACGCTTTATGTGAGCACAGGGCTGCTGGACTTGACTTCTTTGATGTCTACATGGCTATCATTCTGAAATGTGTTGTTATTGTATCAATGCTTATGCAGCAGCATCTCTAGACATTTCGGTCACATCAGGATGCCGTCTGTTGAACGAACTTCTTTCCGCCGTCTGTAAAAGCTACTTCAGTAGTGTGATTTTTCTTTCTGAATTTCCATACCTTTGTAAATTAAGATAAGATTTATAGAAAACATGCGCAAAATACTCGCTCTTTTACTCATTTTGCAAAAAGTACGCTTTCTTTAAATGTTATACTTAAGGGAAGACCATAACTCGATTTTCAAAAAAAAACTTCAAATTCTCGAATAATTTTTAGCCCGACCTGCTGTTACGTTAGCATAGAAGGTTCCCAAACTACAAGCTGTATATTTTACATGAAACGAAAGTCATGCATTTCTGTACGTCATTTAGAAGATACCACATGGGCTTCATGAAATTTTTCATGGGGTTCGAACAAAATTGCATACTTTACAAGGAACATTATTGAATGCAGAGATACGATATTCTATGAGTGGACATTTCGAGGTCTTAAAATGCCATAATTAGGAACTTTTCAAAACCGGAAGATACTATTTCTTTAATTTGAACTTTAAAAAGACGTAATTTTCTACGAAATGAGCGAAAGATGAGTAATTTTATGCATCTTTTCAATCAAATATATTTGCATTCATAAGGACATTGAAAATTGATGAGAAAAACACATCCTACCTATGTATTAACTTTTTGAAGAGTGTAGTTTTTGCAAACGGCCGGTAAAAGGTCATTCAAAAGCCGGCACATCCGATGCACACGGCAATTGGGAGCCACCCAGCCAACGCCCTGTTGCTCCTTAATTTGCAAAATTTTTGGCTTTTCACTGCCTTCTAGGGAGTAATTTTCCGTGTATTAAAACCCTCAGTCGCGAATTAAACTACCGGTCTTTAGACCGCCTGTTGCCAGTCATGTTTCCTTCTTCTACGTTGTCTGATATGGGTTAATTTCTCTAGAATTACCCTGCCGCTGGAACACTTTCCTAACAAAAATTCTACATGTTATTCTACTTTCTACAGTTGCGTGACTACAATCCCCTCCTAATAACTGACCTGGTAACCGAACTCACTCTCGACTGCAGCACCGATGTGGAGATTGTGAGGTACGTGCAAGCCCAACCCCCGACCTCCACCCCCCGCCTCTGCCTTAATTAAGCGCCCACCTCACCTCAGCTCTGTTTCCTCCACGCAGAAATTTCTTCGTCTGGGTGACCTCTAAGGACTTTCAGCAGGTGGACTACGACCCGGCCGCAGCGCCGGACTCCTTCATCGGCCTCCTACGCAATGTGAAGGCGGGCAAGGTGTCTGCCAACGAACTCTTTCACGAGCTCTGTCGGCAAGTGTCTCTGTCTGTTTACACTTTTTAACGGTGCTCCTAAGTGCTGGTGCGTCGACCACCGACCATCTGGGAGTAGGTCACTTCCTGTGTGGTTCTGTGTGAGTGTGTTTTTTCCCTGGCTAGAATAAATAACTTCGCCATCATGTGAGGGTATTAGCAGGGAAAACAAGCGAGACTGGATTGGCCATTTCCGCTTAATCGACCTTGGGTCACTCCCCACGTGACAGTCAGCTTAAACTGCGAGCAACATGCCATCTGGTGTGCTGCTTGAACAGTCTGTCGCCTAAAGTCTGAGGTATTTTTTTTAGGAAAAAAGTTTTTTTTTAAATTACCACGTCTACGCTTCTCTGTTCCGGCGAGAAGCCAATTCCCGAGCTACTTCTGGTTTTAGGGAGGAGGAGGGGAAGGGGCCTTCACGAAAAATCTTAGTTTGTTTTTTTATGGCACAGATTATGCGACAGGCCGTGCAATTCAACCACTTTCTTCCCGAGTAAATAATCTGATTGGTTAAAGGACGTGTTGATAGCAACTTAAGGTTGCTGATTCTGTTTTGGAGCGTCGTCTTTTTCGACTTAAGGCTGTAAGCAGCTTGTCAAAGGCTACAAACGTAGCCGAGTAGCACATATTTCCCGCATTTCAAAGATGACACCATCGGCTGCTGTTGATCGCACTACTTCTCCTCGATAACTTGGCCAGTTTAGACTTCAAAATTTGCCCTAATACGTCTCTGAATTTGTGAACACCCCGAAACAAGT
>CACRXP010001342.1:33350-49487 GCA_902702965.1 Spirometra erinaceieuropaei
TATTAATGTTGCCGATTACGCTCAAATTACTGACCTAGCCAACCTGATGGACATTCCGTAGCACATGTATTTGAATCTGATGGACAACAGCTCGTAAAAACACGCCGAATGCGAATAGTGCACAAACTCACAACGGCTTTGCTCACCCAACTTGTACATCATAGATAGAGAAGAAATCATCCATGGTAGAGGGACGCTCACCGATCGCCATGTGGAACTTACTTGCTCTGTCGTTATCTAAGGCCCCGCAGGTAGACGAACGATGATCAGGAATGCATGAAGGAATACCAACAATGACAAGGGAGTTTGGGATGGCGGTTTCCGGCTGGCTGACGACTGGTAATACATAACAAAACGACGCAATTTCTGCAACGTTTTAAAGCCCCGCTAGATTATGCTCAGGCCGAATAGCCTCCAAAAATCGGCGTATGGAAGTCAGTCAACTGTTTGCTTTAGAATGATGTTACTAACATTGGTAGCAATTTTTTTGTCTTCTTCAAGGTTTAAAATTCGCTCGACTAAAATATGGAGGATGTCGCGCGATTTCGCGGACAGGGGTACCGCAAGATTAAACACTTACGGGGCAACATGTTGAAAGGCCGGTCGCTGAGAAATTATGACTGCTTGAGAGTGGGGCTTTTCGTGATTACTCATGGAGTATCCGCCTACGCCTGTAACCAGACCTCCCATTGGGTTTATTACCGCGTTTTAGGACAAACACTGACTCATATTTGCAAATGAGAATTTTCAAAAAAGAAAAATTTTCGTTTTTTTGAAAATGGCTGGTATATTCACCTTGTGACTCACCTGACTTACGCGGACTGAAACGTAATGTATCATCTTGGTGGAAGTTGTTTTCGTAAACCTCGTTTTCTAATGAGTTACAAACAGATTCGCGCATGCTGTCTACGATGGTTATTAACACTGGAGATGGCCTAGATTTAATGAACTTTGGACTGTTTCCGTCTTAACTCGTAAACTATTCGAGAAAATAACATAGCGGCACATTCTGCATGGGAAATACCTCGTTTTCTCAACGTACTAAACTGAAGAGTAAAGTTTTTTGGTGCCGTTACGTTGGAGACTTGCTTTTTTTTTATCGTCAGGAAGAACGCGCTGCAGAAGTTCCACAATCTGCTCAAATAAATCTTTTCAAGCACCTGAACGGTCTGTTTATTGCTCTGAGCTTTCGAACTCATGCAGGCGTTTAACGTCCGAGATAGTAGCAACAACAGGACAAGCGACAATTATATGGTCTGCTAACCAATCATCAGTCGGTAGCGCAAGACTGGAGGTGACTGCGCAGGGCTCTGTACGCCGGCTCAGATCGATAAATCGATCGACTGAGTTCTCATCCGTGGCCCAGGCCTCCTTCCTTGATGTGCTCGTCGTGCAAAATCGCAGCGTCGAGATAGCAACAAAGGTTTACAGGAAGGCCACGAATACCACGCAAATTCCCAGGTCTTTACAACAACCATCCGATGGTTTATAAATGAAGCTGGGTGAAAACACTCCTCAAGCGGGTCCAGATTCACTTCAGCAACCCGGAAGAAAGCGCACACGGGGTCCGATACCCCTGCGCCCGATTTATGCGGACCGGCTATTCGACGGCGTTTATAAACCGATGCCGAAGTGCTCCCCCCCGGAGGACCCAGCCGGAAGCACCACCCAGGACATGTCATGCTCTGTCAAAGATGAAGGACATTTCCGAGGCGATTGAGTCCATTTCTACGGGATTAGGTGTTAGGATTGCTCTCCTGCCCAAGGCTACCATGCGCAGTAGGGTTATGAAAATGAAGAACAAATGACATCCCAGGAGGCAGTCGAGTGTAGTACATCGTACCGTTCAAAAATGCCATTGTAATTAACCAGGACAAACCAAGTGCATGCTCGGATCACGCTTACATAAGCTAACTATGCGACGGGGTGACGAATTTTTACAAGTGACTGCGTACACCTTCAAAAAGGGTCAGGCGTTTACCTTCACAGTCACCAAGATGATCGCCCGTTTTATAAGCAAGACAAACTGCGAATTGATTGACGCCTAGGCCTCAGATGAGGACTCAGTCAACTGGTCTATCGATCTGGCGACCGCATACAGGGCTCTGTGCAGTCACCTCTTGGCCGACGTCACTGATGTTTGATTGGCTCATGTCCCCTATAACTGTCGCCTGTTCTGTTTCGACCTTTATCTCCGACGACGGACTCCTCTACGACAGCTCAGAGGGCAGCGGTAGGGTGTAAGACCCCAACTAATTTGAGGCAGCCCGTGGAGCGTGTCATTCGCTAAATGGTGGTAGAGGGGGTATTACGGGTGAGGCAACATGCGAGACGAAGAGCAGGCTGAATGCAGCGAGCCACAGAAAATAAACAAACTTCTGCCGAAAATCTTATTGTACGCTGTCATATGGCAAACAGAGTGAGCAGGATGATGAAAAAATAGACAAAAAGAAATTTTTAAAAGTGAGGGATTTCGAATAAACGTCCGCTGGCAAATTTGCTCTCATTCACGAAGCCCAGAAAATTTCAATTAATAGGAACGGTGAATAATAGGTTATGTTGATGAGGCCGAAATTCTCGCAAGAGGTGACAACCGCGTGAGCCGGGAGCTACTGGAATCATGGTTTACTGGCCCCCAGTCCATCAACAAGTGCAACGAGCTTCCCACTCCATACTGCGTGCTAAAATTTCGCCTAGGCGGAGTAACAAGCCATGCGGGGAGCGCAGAGGTTAACACTATTCCCAACACCGTGGTCGATGCGTCAGATGGTCGAGCAATCATCACGCCAACATCCAACGAACGTGATGAAATTGCAGCAATTATCGACTCGAATGTCGGCCATCAAGCAGTGATCACACCAAGTGCGACGATCCCGGATGAAGGGGGGGGGGAGCCGTGTGTTCATAGGCATGCGGTAGCATGGCTACTGTATCCTATAAATACCGCAGCCCCTTGTGCAGCAACCACCCGTTTCTGCTTTTTTGTCTCTGATGATGGATTCGAGTAGGAATCCGAAACGTCAGGCTAATAAAGCTCTTGTCCCGGCGATCGTGTCTCCTTCTTCAAGACTACTTCCTGGGACTCGTCTCTTCGCTTCTATTGATAATAGGTTATGTTTGCAGTCACACGGAATTTTTTGTTCAAATCTTGGACTTTCAACTACTTGGGGTCCTACACCCTACCGTTATCTGTCAGAGTAACAAACAAGTTCCAGATCTCGATCAGTCTTCCTTTTTTGTCAATAATAAGCCGTTCTCGTGTTTAACCACCACCCCGCCTCGCCCCGTCCTCTTCCGTAGGTTTGCTGGCATTCCATGCCATTTCATCTCGGGAAGATCTAAAGGAGCCGGCTACCGACCCGGCATGACTCTGAGCGAAAACTCCCTCTTCCGCAACACCTGGCTGGCCGTCTACGTGGCCAACTCCTGGCGCTTCATCAATTGCAACTGGGCTGCTCGCTATCGTCTTTGCATTGGAAGCCTCCCAGATCGTAGGTTTTGTCCCTGCTTTCTTTGCCATGCTCAGGCGCCTCAGTTATTCCTGCTTCCACACCCCATTGACAACATCAGCAACAACGGGTGAATGCAGCCGCCACATTGGCCGTCTACGGCCAGGGCAGAACAAAAGATAAGACTGTAATTTTTAATGAAGCAGGGGGGGCCTGCCTGCCCACTTCAGAAGAGAATTAGTAACTTCTTTGCAAGACTTCCGAGCCTCGGTGGCGAAAGCGCAAAGTTGGTCCGCGGCGGCAAGAAGTCTCAGCGGCCACCAGCATCGACGTCCATGCCGCGCCGGGCGAGTTACAACCCCCCCCCCCCCGCCATGCTGGCGGACCGGCACTTTTGTCCATGATTTCTGTGAATCCGCAAGAATGATGAGACTCCCCTTGTAGGTGTTCTATGTTGGAAATCCGCGGCTTTTCGGAGACGTGCGCGCCTTTTTTGCCACTTAACCAGATGCGACTTATGTAGGAGTCCTGTGCGCGTGGTCTATACGTCAGTTTTTTCATGATGAATTTCGGCAGACTGTAAGTGGGACCAGCATAACTGCTTCTGACTATCGCGGCGAGAGCACAAAGCTGGCGCGAAGTGGTCGGTCGGAGCATCTGTATTGCGTCCTGCAATTCCCACGTGGAGCAGATTCTTGACTTTTTAATTTGCATGTGCGGTTTGCATTTTATAAAAGCTGCTATTTCCTAACTGACATACGATGGCTCTGGACTCTGTCGTGATTCAAACAACGCTGCCTTGGTCAGTTTCCACTCACAACAGGGTCCTTGCGCATGTCACCTTCCTCAGCATTTTACAGTCACTTATAGGAAAATCCAAGGTTGGCTTGACTGGCCGTTTCTGGCTGTTTTTGCTGAGGCTATAGATTGAGGTAGCCAAGCAAATGGTGTTCTGTCAGACCGTTTTACTTCACCTTCACGTGCCGCACGCACCCACGACGGGCAAACGGAAGAGAGACACCAACAATTTGGCACTCCCTACCGCACAAAAAAAGGAATGTGTCTGAGACTGCAGAACGCACTGCGTCAGAGCTAGGCATGGACATCGCTCATCATCCGGCGGCTAACATGCGTAGCAGGATCATGAAAATGAAGAATCGGCTGGACGCAGGTGAGCAGTCGGGCGTAGTCCATCAAATCCCCTGCCAAAACTGTTCTTGCCACTACACAGGCGAAACACGACGTCGTCTCAGCTCACGAATACTTGAGCACAAGCGGGCCGTTCGGAGAGGTGATCCACTATCTCAAGTCGCCACTCACACGCTGGGGGAAGGCCATGAGTTCGATATTGGCGCGAGCCGGCAACAAGACGGGGCGGGAACTGTCGGAGCCGTGGGTGTCGGACACCAACTGTATCAATAGACACATTAATTTGCCTGCGTGTTATCACGCGCTCTGCCCACGCAGCCAGGTGGCGCAGCTCACATCGCCGCGGAGTACAAACGGCGCCACCACGCCGGGGGACCATTGTAGGCCAGGCGGCACAAACCAGACCTAGCCACGGACGTAGTCCCCCTCCCCTCACGGCACAACGATATAAATGTTCACACGTTGCTGCACTCTAGCAGTCTCTGATGATGAACTCCAGTTCGAGTTCGAAAGCCAAGGCCAATAAATCTACCGTCCCAGTGATCGTGCCTTCGTCTGCTCTTAGGCATATATGTAATTACGTCTACTCCTAGTCGTTGTGCGACTGCCTGCGAGAGCTCTAGTATGAATCCCAAGACACAACGGAACGAGCATGTTCCGTTGCCTGATCGGTAAACCCCCATCTGCCATAATTGATATTTACGATCACAACCGACAGGACAACGGGTCCGTGGCTCAGCGGTGGAGTGTCAACCTCCTTGACCAAAGATTCCGGGCTCAAATCTGAAGTGATCGACGCTTGGGATTGGGTATGACTGACTGATGACGGCTAATAAGCCAGAACTGGCCATTCCGGTGTTCCTTGTCTTTGTCGGTGCTACCTCATTTACGTCGCTGTGCGACTGCCTGTGACACTTCTACTATGAGCCGCAAGGCCCAACGGAACGAGCATGTTCCGTTGCCTGATTCTTTGGGAAAATCGAGTTATGACCGTGAGTTTTCGAGACGGTTACACCAAACCGTCGTCAGGCGAAACGAAAACAAGAAAGGAAGTCAGATTGTCACACTAGACCAGCCGGCACGACAGACCATTGACGCGTGAGAGGGACGGTCACAGAGTCATGGTAGGTTTCCGAGCAAGGGGGGGTGATATTTCTACGGCCAGCTCAGGCTCCCTTTTCTTTGAAAATACCCATTCTGAATAATTAGTGGTTGGCATGCGACTCCTGCAAGGGCTCTAGATCGAGCCCCAAGACGTGGTCGGGCAAGCATGCCCTGTAATTGGATCTACAAACGTCCTCCTGCATTGTATATACTACTTATGGTACTTGTAGTATTCCTTGTCTTTGTCGGTGCCATCACATTTACGTCTACCACTCGTCGCTGTGCGACTGCCAGTGTGGTTTCTACTATGAGCCCAAAGGCACAACGGAACGCGCGTGTTCCGTTGCCTGATCGTTTGGGAAAATCGAGTTGTGACCGTGAGTTTTCGAGATGGTTACACCAAACCGTCGTCAGGCGAAACGAAAACAAGAAAGAAAGTCAGACTGTCACACTAGACCGGCCGGCACGACGGGAAAAACAGAGGATTGGCGTGTGAGAGTGGTGGTCACAGAGTCATGGTAGGTTTCCGAGCGAGGGGGGGGAGGGGAGGTGATATTTCTACGACCCTCTATGCTGGAGGAGGAGGAGGAGGAGGAGGGTGGATCAGTCGGGCTCCAGGCGGCTGGTTGATGTGGGGTCCGGGTAGGAGTCAGTAAGTCTTGAACGCAGGGCCTCGTAATGGGTGTCTACGTCAACATATCAGTTGATGTATCAGGTCTCGATAAATGCCCTCGCTTGTTTTCTGTTAGTCATTACACCAAGGTCGTCGCCATGACCAACAACTAACGAGCATAGGTGCGTAGGACTTCGATCAGCCGTGCATCTATTTGAGGATGTTTTGCACAAAGCTACTTCATTCGTTGGACACGCGCGAAACTGTTTCTCACTTTTTTGCAGTTAACAAATTCCGAGACTTTCGTTTAGTTTCACCAACATGACCCCGTGGGTGTGCCTGCCTTTAAGAAATTGCAGTAAGACCTGACTGACAGATTGCCCTCCCCCCGCCCCACCCCCACCGTCCCTTTCTTACGCGCACGCCCTCTTTGTCACTCAAGCAGATGCGACTTATGCAGGTCAGCAGTCTCTTCCTCTGCCTCCGCCGCCTCCTCCTCTCCGTCCCACGACCTCGGGCCACAGCAACTTCCAGTCTCTGCCACCGTCGCCCTCATCATCTGGCGGCGCCAGCGGCGGCCACGCCGGCTACGATGAATTCTACTTCCTAACCGAGCCCTCAGAGCACATATATGAGCACTTTCCAGACAAGAGGGCCTGGCAGTTGCTGGCGAAGCCCATAAGCGAGAAGAAGTTCATCGGTCTTCCGGTCCTGAAGTCGGCCTTCTTCAACACCAAACTGGCCCTCAAAAAGCCCTACTCGGCCAGACTTTTTACAAAAAATGGTCAGGTGAGTCAGTCTACGGCTTTGATCGGTCTTGTTCACTTTAAGAGGACTCTGGTGTGTTCATACAGTGCGTGACCGATCTCATGAAATGTTCACCAAAATTCTTGAATGCGTTTCCGATTAGGAAGAATTACTTAAGTGGGGTTGTTATACTGATTATTACGCAGAAAAACCCTACAGTATTTCGGACTCACCAGGATGTCGACTTTTGAATGAATTTCTATTTGACCTCCTGCAGAGAGCACACTCGGTAAAAAGTGACTACTTAGCATGCATTTTTCCTATTGGTTTTCGGTTGTCTTATGTATTCAAATACATTTTACAGAAAACATGTACAAAATATGCTTTCTTTTGCTCGTTTGGCAGGAAATCACATTGTCTTCATATTTTATGCCCGAAGAAAGTGTATATTTTAATTTTAAAAAACGGTTCCCCATTCCCGAATAATTTCCAGCCTGACCTGCCATTGCATCAGCGTTTAGCAATTTCAGTCTACATGGTGCATGCTTTCCGCGTAAGGAAAATCATATATTCCTCTATGCCTTTAAGAAGATGCCACATAGAGTTCATGAAATTTTGCAATGGATCCGGACTGTGTTGTACATTTCATGAGGGGCATTAGTAAACGAACATGTGCGGTCTTGCATGCATGGAGATCGCACGGTCTTAAAAATCACATTATTAGAAACTTTTTAAAACCTAAATATGCACTTTCTTCAGGCATAAAGTATGAAGCAAATGCGATTTCCTATCAAACGAGCCGAAGAAAACATACTTTTGTGCATGTTTTCTGTAATATGTATTTGAATTTTTAAGACCATCGAGAATCAATAGGAAAAATGCGTGCTAATTAATCATTTTTTATCGAGTGTGGTTTCTGCAGTAGGTCAAAAAGAAGTGCATTTAAAAGCCGTTATCCTGGCGAGTCCGAAATGTTATAGGGTTATGATGCACGATAACCAGTATAGCAAACCCACTTAAGTAATCCTTCCTAATCGGAAACGCATTTCAGAATTTTGGCCAACATTTTATGAGATCGGTCACGCACTGTATGAACACTTCCTTACCGAGCCCTCAGAGCACATATATGAGCACTTTCCAGACAAGAGGGCCTGGCAGTTGCTGGCGAAGCCCTTAAGCGAGAAGAAGTTCATCGGTCTTCCGGTCCTGAAGTCGGCCTTCTTCAACACCAAACTGGCTCTCAAAAAGCCCTACTCGGCCAGACTTCTTACGAAAAATGGTCAGGTGAGTCAGTCTGCGGCTTTGATCGGCCTTGTTCACTTTAAGAGGACTCTGGTGTGTTCACAGGACGAAGACTGCGCGCGCGCACAAGACGTCAGTTCGACCGTCGTTGCCTCACAACAAGGTGGAGTAGGGACGGTGACTTGTGCGTGGATTAGTTCACGGTGAATGTAGACTTGCACTGTATCCACCTCACTCTCTCTCTCTCCTCTTCACTCCCCACCTGAGCCCGATGTGAAGACAGAGTCGAGAAGACCGAAGGGGGGGGGGTGTGAGGACGCAGATGGATGGCACGATCGAGCCCGCACCTTGGCGCTCCACTCCACACCCCCTAGTCCACCCAGCAAATGACCAGGTTTTTGAGCAACAACAACAATAGGGTGGGCGGCAGGGGGTCCCACTGTATGCGATGTCTGCCGGCGACTGGTTCTGCCACCGAACGCCGTAATGTCCGACCCACCATTCTGCCTATCTCATGCGCTGCTGTGCGGCTGCTGGCTGAACTCGAGGGAGAGCCCTAAGACACAACGGGATGAGTGAGTTCCGTAATAACGATCGGTGAGCGTCCCCTATCATTCTATATTCCCGATCGAAAACCGACAAGGCAACGGGCTCGTGGCCCGGTGAGTAGAGGCGTTGACTTCTAAACCAACAGGTCGCGAGTTTGAGCCTCGGGTTTTCCACACTTTGGGGTTGGGTATGACTGGCTGACGACGGTTAGTAAGCCAGAAATGGCCATTCCAGTCTACCTTGTCTTTGTCGGTAATAACATAGCGAAACTCAATCCTAGACCTAACCTTAAATCCGACACCCAATTCCTCTGGAATTTAACACAAATCCACCCGTTCGTATTACTCGAAGTTCCTGTTTCCTCCTGCCCGTCAGTCAGAAAGACAGTTGATAATTTCATGAAATACGCCACATATTGTAACTAACCCTTAATGGGAAAATATAAATGTATTTAATGTTATTTCTCAGAACGGAGTCTGCCTGTTTACCGTCGCTGAGCAATCAATTTTTTATCCGGAAGAGGAAGCAATGCGATATAAACTCACACACGAGTCAACAAAAACAAGACTTTCATTTTTGAAGCATTTTTTCCCGGGTATGAATTGAAAACAAGAATGTACAGCAGAATTTAAAGCAGATAAGCGGACTTAGTTTAACTGATAGAACTTTGACAGACAATTCAGCGGTTACGGCGACGAGCTCAGACTCGACTGCACTGTCATCCGGTACCTTCCAAAAATTAGCAACGCCCACGCGTCCATCGCCGATGTTCGTGTTCGGTACACCGATGGCCGGATCGCCGTGTCTGGACAGTTACTCGCCGGTGTTGCTGATCGGCGCAACAACTGGACTGCAAACAGCGCTTGTCGGCATGGGTAGGCACCCCGTCGAGGCAAAGTCTGAGGGTTGAATATATTGGGGGGGGGGGATTGGGGTGGGGGGGGGGTGAAGGTCATGTTATTGCACTTGTTGGTGTGCCGCGAACCCAAGATTCAGGACCCAAGAAATTCGCAACTCATTCGGTTGTCACTCCCGCGAGAATTTGGATGCCGTGGCCTGGCAGTTGGCGTTATTTACTATCTACCTATCCGTATTCCGTCATCCGCGTCCGTCCAGTTTCTCAGACGCAGTTGCATTTCCCTCAACTGCAGCAAACGGCTCCTGCAGTGGCAGAGGGTCTTCCGATCTGATTACTTGTCTGATGTTAAATTTGACCGGTCTGCAGCTTCAACTCCGGCTTCGAAGACGTTGCAGATGTGTGGGAATGTTATTTAAAGTGCGGGACCGGTGCAGTTTGGTTTCTTTTTTTCGTTTTATCATACACGGGTTGGCAAAGTTGCGTGGATAGCCGTTCGCCCGGTCGACAATCCTGCCTCCCGGCGCGACGGAGTCCAGCGGGCGATGAACCCATTGACGTGCTTTTAGCCTATCTGCAGACTATTTCCTCATGCGCGAACCACTGTCAATTTGTTCTGCATGATGATGGGTTCGGGTGTCGAGGCCAAAACATCAGGTGGGTATAATACTTCTTCTGTCCTTCAGAGTTTTAGTCTCCTTCCTCCGACTGCTCCCTGTAACTCGCATTTCTGTCACTCCCGACAGCTTGACTTGCGCACGTTTCTTTCTTATCCTCCCCTCCCTCCCATCACAGGTCACTGTTAAACTTCGCATGCCAAAGTTCGTGGGCATTTCCTCCAGCCTGGAGAACTGCGCCGATGGCAGCGCTCTGCGAGGCCTCTGCCTCATCGAAGTCCTCACCCAGCCCGCCGACATTGTCCGTGTCGTCTGCGCGCCCTCGCAGCCAGGCCGCTACTACCTGAATGTCTACGTCTCCAGCGACTGGCGACGGGATGATATTCGTGAGCTGGCCTGCTCTTTCCTGGTAGTCATTTTGGTGTTTTGTGTTCACTCCTTTGCTCTACACGTGTGAGATTGGTTAGACGCAGAGATGTGCAGTCATCCCATACTTTCCGTTCTGCAACGCCTTGTATTTGAAAGCTAAAAGCGCGTATTTCAGAGTGTTTCTAGAGCCCACATGCCTTTGTATATACATGTGGTAGAGCAGAGGTGGTATGCATTCCGAGACGATATAAGGAAAAAGATTCTTCGGAAAGGTCACAGATTCATGGTGGGTTTCTGAGCCAGAGGGGAGGGTAGGCGGAACAATTACTACTCCCTGTGCTGGAGGGGGAGGGTGGATGGTGGATCAAGTGGACTCCGGGTGTTTAGATTAGCGGCTGTTGATGTGGACGTAGTCTGTTCCTCTTTGGAGGGGAGGAACGGGGGAGGAGAGAACAGTTACGGCTCCCCGTGTTGGAGGGGAGGGAGAATGGTAGGTTGGCGGAACTGCGAGCGCCTGGATTACCGGCCGCTGATGCGGCGTGGGGCTCGGCCTAGTGAGACGTGATCTTAGGTCCTTATAGTGGGCGTCTAGGTCAACGTGGCGGTTCATGCTGTCTGCGTTAGAGTGCCGTGCCTCTAGGAATTCTCTCCCCCGTTTTGTGTTGGCCGTGGCGATGACCTCGGTGTCATCCCAATGGAAACGGTGGTCGCACTGGAGTGCCCGTGCAAAGACGAGGGACAGTGGGTCACGGCTACAGATAGCTAGTTTGTGTTCATTGATTCGATTTCCCAGGCGTCGTCCTGTATGACCAACATATACGTAGGGACAATTGGCGCACGGGATGAGATAGATAACGTTGGTCTGTTCCTCTTTGGGGATATAATCCTTTACTCGCGATAAGGCTGTGCGCAGCGAGGATGCAGGCTTGTGGACAGCGCGGATACCGAACTGATTCAACTGACAGTCGATCATTTCTGAGGTCGCTTGCATATACGACCGGGAGAAGAATTTCCGTGTCACGATTTCTCCATTTGAGGATGGACCTCGAGGTTGTGTCTGAGGCCTGAGGCAGTTCTTCACAAAACTGATCGTATATCCGTTAGATCGAAACAACCGATACAGACAAGCTAGTTTTTTCGTCGGAAGATCGTCATTGCTGCATTAACGGTAGGGCCGGTAGAAGAGTACGGACGCAGCTTCTTTTTTGAGCCGCAGGATGATTGCTTCCATAATTGATCATTACGAGGGCCTACTTTCACGACTTACTGACCCCTGCCCTAATGCCGCATCAACGGCCGCTAATCAAACCACCCGGAGTCCACGTGATCCACCATTCACCCCCTCCATCACAGGGAGCCGTAATTGTTCCGCCTACCCTCCCCCCTCGCTCACAAACGCACCATGACTCTGTGATCTTCCCTCTCATACGCCAATAGTCTGTCTGTCCTGTCGCGCTAAGTAGTCTAGTGTGACAAACTAACTTTCTCTCATGTTTTCATTTCGTCTAATGACGGGTTGGTGTCGCCAACTCGAAAATTCACGTGCACAACTCGATTTTTTTCCGAAGAACCTCTTCCTTTTCCATATCCATATGTGTATATTATGGCAGTTGGGCGCACACCAACCAGGTTACGGAACATGCTCGTCCCGTTGTGCCTTGGGGTTCATACTAGAACCCTCGCAGGCAGTCGCACAGCGACTAGTAGTAGACGTAATGAGGTAGTACCGACAAAGACATTACATACATATGTATACATATATAGGACAGTGGTAATAACTGAAAACCTAGAGTCCACGGGTGTGGTGCTTTAGAATGCCATAATGGGAATCATCACGAGCTCTAGCCGTATTTGAATCTGCTTCCTCGTTGTGCACTGGTTGGTCGTCCTATTTATCTTAACCGTAAGGGCCCTGAACCTTCGCCCCCGCCTCCCCCTTTCTTGCAGGTTGAATGCTCCGAGTTCAACTTCTCCCGCCTGGTGGTCATGGGACGTCTGCCAGAGGTTGGCTTCCTCGGTCGCACCCCGGCGGCGCAGCACTTCGGTGTCGTCGCATGTGGCGCCACCAACGGGAGAAGTGGTGGCGGCGCGTTCAGTCGGCCCTACATCCTACACACCTCCATGGAACCCCTGAAGTTGCCCTTTGCCATCGCCTCCGGCCTACGGGTAAGCAGGTTGTCGTTTTCAACGGCAACGTGAACTCCACCTTGACTTGAGAAACCGGTACCACTTTGAATCGGGTTTGTTGCCTTTAAATGTGCCCCAAATGTTACTGGGGTTGTGAAAATCCAACTTTTTGAATAGGTCTGACGGCCGACATAGTTCGAAATGTAAGATGTTAGGACCTAAACAGGGACAGGTTGTAGGGAAAAGTGTTGGTGTTTAATTTCAGCTTTGCTACATACTGAATTTTCCACTAAGATTGGATTCACAAGTCAGGAAAGTTTTTACAACCTCTTTTATCCAAGACGTTGAAGTGCCCGGACTCCTTACTGAGAGCCTTCATGCTGCGTCGATCACTCCGTCCAGTCTCACCAACCATTGGTTGACAGGTTCGGACAATTGACTGGCGCATTCCTCCCTATGATAATTCCGACGCGCTTGTTTCCATCACGAAACGCCAAGAGTTGTGTCCTGGAATGGATCAGACGTGGTTATGAGCCCCACCTGACGTAAACAGACCCCAGTCACCTCTAATACGGGACCGGTGGTAATAGGGGTTTTTATAGGCGAGGCCGGGTAACGCACAGGCGACGAGGTCAGGTAACTCTTAGCAAAAGAAAAGCTATCGGGAGTGCGCGGTTGTACTTTGAGTGGTTGAAAAATAGTTGCCCTAACCCTTAACTTTAATTTCTAACCCTAACCCCAACCCCAGCAGTATTCTGTCCACCAGATGGGGTTACAGTACCAAATCTTACTATGGAATGCCACCACCGTACGGGGGAACTCGGTTCTTTTAGGGACTGAGAGCCAAACTGGAATGGGTCCCTGCAGGTGCGATCTGAGCCGTCCTTACCGGCGCCAGACACAGTTAAAATGGGGACCAGACCGTGTTGGGCACCCGTAGACGTAATATTTGTCTTTGGCGGTCAGTGCGCCCTCGCCCAGAGTGCAGAGGGCTGAGGTCTGACAAATATTCCGTCGTAGGACACAAAGGTCTGAATCACCGTTGCTGCGCTGCTTTGTAGTCCGGGTACCCCGTTAAGTGGACAAGTCGAGATTTACAAAACCCATGTCGAATCAGTTCCCTTTAGTCGTCGTCTTGCGCAAGTTTCCTCATCACCCAGTCTCACGTTGTGCTACGGCGTCCACGGGAGCGGCGACCGTATAGTGATTTTGCCCACTGGCTCATCCAGAGGAGAGAAAATGGTGCGCATTTATTACTGAAAGATGACAATCCCCTTGACACAGGCAACGCAAAGTGTCGATACGGTTACTCATATAACACTACACCGTGGGCATTGGCTGCCTCACCGAGGTTCGCTTGGCTCTTGTTGTATTAAGGTGCGAGGCGTCGGAGAATCATATCATTCCTACCACAGGATAATCGCCAACGATTTCCGTGGACGATGTCATAATCCGCTGGGTAGTCAAGCCAAAGTTTCATTCGTGTGCTAGGAAACGGTGTCGCCGATTATTGCCACGGCGTTTCTTTATGGTGAGGTTGCCAACGCCAGTTGTTGAAGTTCCGACGCGGCCTGTTGATGATGTACATGAACAATTTTAGACACAGTCGACTCCTCCTCCACTCCCCTCCCCCTCCTCCTCCCCGCATCCTTTTTCTCCGGTTTCGAACAATCGCGATTACCGTAGTCCTTTCTATCCTACTGCTCCTATTTATGCAACTTTCCACACGTTTTGTTACCGTTGCGTCCCATTTGATGTGAATCATCGTCGCTGCTGATGCTTGCGTTGTGATCGTAGGACCCGATTTCCCTGTGCATTTCGAACGCCGGGTCGATCTGAAAGATCACCGACTTACTGCCAGCCAATCAAACCGTTCTGAGCCCACTTCAGACATCTACCCTCATACCATTACGTCTGTAATCGATTGCCCCTATATGGTCATCTTCAGGCGCAGTTCCTGCACCCAGTGAGTCCCTCATTTCAAGTCGTAGATATCAAGCAAATTCTCAACTCAATCATGCCATCTGTCGGATCTTTTGAAGGTGTCTAAGGTTGGCTTCGAACACATGCTTTGATATGGTATTTACGGACGGTCCGGCGGTTGTTAAACCCTAAAAGGGCGACTGGCGGTTATGTAGCATTTGCCGTGCCTCGAATTCTGCTATGACTCCTGATTAGTGCGTATTTTCATACGTCGAGGACTTGACATTGTCATTGCATAGGAAACGAGTGTTCTTTAAAATCGACTTGGTTGCTGTCCACCGTTCAGTATCGATCGAATCCACTGTCATATGCAAAACGGCTGTGTTCACTCCCGTTTGGTTGTTTAAGTCTATTCGAATGCCTAACGCATTCCATTGGTTCCCCGGAAAGGTCCCAAGCCGTCCCGATTTTTTCAGTGGTGACAAACTCTGACCCGTGTTCAGTAACAATTTTGAAATCTCGATTCCTATGATACTATATTCGGCAAGTTTTGGACATCCCAGTGAGGAACAGTCGCTTTGCGTCGCTATTCTCTTAGGTGAGGTAGATTGGCGCACATGACAGCGTCTGAGGACCTTTAGCCTACCGCGTACGGTAATGCTAATTATCGGCTAGGACCGGAGTTAGGGTTAAATGACTGTTGCGCCAATCGTAACTTCAACACCAGCTCAAGTCCTAGCCCTACCCGATGTTTAATGAATTTGGATTCGATAACGCTTTGCGTATCCTATATCCCGCTACGCATCGTCGTCGTAGAAATTATGAAATATTCCTCGCTACCATCACATAATGAGTAGCAACATTTGCTCTATTTTATGCGACACCTCAACTTCATTGGCGTGGGCAAACGGTTACTGCTAAAGACCATCTCGTACAGCACTCAGGGTTAGCTCGGCGCTCTCATAAGTTCTCCCCATAAACATCCCCACCGGTCCACCACAGACTGTTGCGCGTACACGATTTTTTCTATTTTGTGCGTTAATTTTTGGGGTTCGGTCATCTTCACGAGTCCCACGCATACAACCGCAGTTTCTACCGTATCCCTATTATTGGCGACCTATCAGTTTACCTTAAATGTCAGAAGTAATTATCCTGATCCACACTTTACGCATATGACAGGTAATCCTTACGGTGACTTTGGTGCAGCTATGAGTGGACCGTATGTGGGACTGTTCTTTCATCCCCAGGACGTTTAATTCACCTGAGTGCCGTTACAGGATAGGGTCAAGAAGATCGGTGGTGCTATCGGACGCAGGGACTGACAACGCCAACTAGCTCGTCCACGCGTGTCACACACACAGTTTGTTCGCGCGCGATGGTTTTCACCAAAAC
>CACRXP010001342.1:62459-73962 GCA_902702965.1 Spirometra erinaceieuropaei
CCTCGGCAGGGCTTTTTGAAGTCGAGTTGGCGTCGGCTGCGCTGTGTGTTTCATTGTTTTCCAGGCGTCCATGCTGGTAAACCTTGAAAACACGTTTTTCCTCCTGGCGCCGTTTGTTGTTTCCCAAAAAGCCAGGCTTGTCGTTTTTTAATCTTTATACCCCTGCATAAGTGGGTTTCCTTGGGGTTTTTCTCCTATGTAATGCTTTCTCAGTGTATGAGTTAGACATCTTATGACCTTAAAGTGCGGGAGAAACCCACCGGGGGCAGGCGCACAGACGAGTGATGCCAGATGCAAGCTCCCCAGTCAAGTCGGCTTGTTTGACTGCGCTGTTGTTGTTGTTTAAATGTGGTCGGTCTCTCCTGACCTTGCTGAAAACTCGCGCACCCATAACGTACTTATAAAGTGCGTTCTGCTACGTTCTGACTTAATACTAACGTCAACTGGTTGATTTGTTCGCCCTAAAGTGCTCGAAATCGGACATTCTGCGGTCTGGTACTTTTGGCAGCATGCTCCGATTGTTCTCACACCCCCCTCCTGTCTCGCGCACAGCCACCTTAGACTTCCTTGAACACTTTGATGCTTCCGCCCAGTCTGTCCCTAGGAAAGTGTTGCGAATGGGCTGAAGTAGAGCAGCATCATCATTTGGGGGTTCTTAAGAATGCAACCTACACGTTTTGAATTCGCTTGCATATTTTAAACAGTTAGCCGTCTCAAGAACTGGCACTCGGTAGTAGGTGTCCCAGTTGTAATGCAGACCGTAGGATGGTATATCCTTCTTTAGCAACGCCATAGGCAGTCTCCTTCTTCTTCTTCTTCTTCTTCTTCTTCTTCTTCTTCTTCTTCTTCTTCTTCTTCTTCATCCTCTTCTTCTTTTGACCTGTTACCTGTGAATCGCACTGATGATGTGTTGCATTTAAGTTGGTAGCCAAATGCACACTCTAGAACTGGACGGCAGGTTACGCTGAAGCCCGCCACGTCAGGTGTTACACGCTTGAATACACAAGTTAGAAGCAACAGCCCTCCTCCTCCCCTCCCTCCTCCTCTCCCCTCCTCTTAGGAAGACGGAATACGGTCTAGAATTTTTTGTGGAAGCGCTGGTTGATGCCCGTTGACCAACTGAACCAGGTCACGTCTGGCCTATCACTGTGTGATGGATGCAAATAAACCGCAAATTGCGATTCGAGGTTCATTTGTCGTTATCGCTGACACCTGTCCGTTATTGATTGATCATGGATGTGGGATCGCCGACTTGCTCCATCGACTGCGAGCTCCGGAGCAAAACTAAGTCACTCGCGATCACTGCCGACAGGATTCTGGATTGTAATCCATTGACCGAAGCGTTTGAAACTGCCAGTATTGTTTAATGTTCACGTAATCGTCTATGACTGATGAATAGTAAGAGAAGAACTACTGGAATGGCCAATTCTAACTTATCGGCGGTTGTCACCCAGTCATATTCAACCTCGAGGCGTGCAACACCTAGGGCTGGGGGTTGAGTATGACTGGCTAATAAGCCAGAAATGGTCATTCCAGCCTCCCTTGTCGTTGTTGTTGGTGCAATTCTGCTTATATATCACGTGCCGCCGTCTGGCTGCTGGTTGGGCTGGAGAGAGGGCCCTAAGGCACAACGGGACGAGTGAGTTCCGTAACGCTATATCGGTGACGGCCCGTTTACCAAAGGAAGTGTGCTTCAACTGTCTGCTGCATTTAATCAACAAACCGAGTTCATTTGCCTCAAAATTCTGTCAACTCGTGGCATTCTGTGTTCATCTGTACAGTTTTCTTATTCCCCTTGTATTTGTTTTATGTTGCTTTCTTTCCATTTTCTCCATATACTTCCTCTGCATGTAACCTATGGGGATTTCAAAAGTACACACCTACTTTCCCTGAAATACACTGATACTGATTCTCATATACCGATACTGAACTACTGTTCATACGCACACACTATTCACTTCTAGAAATTTTGTGCTATGAGTTGAGGCCGAAAATTAGCCAAATACCATGATCCTCACTGCAATATGTTTTCTTACTGACGCGACCGACCGGTTGAGAAGTCTTGTCCAGACCAGTTTTTCTGATTTTTTATTTGCAGAAAGGGTATTTTTCGCATTTAATAAGTATCAAATTATGAGATTTTTACGACCGCGAAATGTTTGGGGTTGAGTATGACTGGCTACTAAGCCAGAAATGGTCACTCCAGCCTCCCTTGTCTTTGTTCTTAATGCCATTCTGCTTATATATCACGCGCCGCTGTGCGACTGCTGGCTGGGCTCGAGAGAGAGAGAGCCCTAAGACACAACGGAATGAGTGAGTACCGTAACGCGATTGATGAGGGCCCGTTTACCAAAGGAACTACTGTTCATAGGCACACACTATCCACGTCTAGAAATTTTGTGCTGTGAGTTGGGGCCGAAAATTAGCCAAATGCCGTAATCCGCGCTGCAATATGTTTTCTTACTGGCCAATTTTTCTAATTTTTTATTTGCAGAAAGGGTATTTTTCGCATTTAATAAGTATCAAATTATGAGATTTTTTAAGACCGCGAAACGTTTGACCATAAGGCATCCTATTCGCCCATTTATGCTTTTTATGGACCCTATATGACGTCTTCTTAATCGCATGCATAACTGTGCGATTTCCCTTACGAGAAGATACATAGCTTGTAGTTTGGAAACATTGAATACAAATACAACGGCAGGTCATGTTCAAACGTTTTCGGGAACTAGTGTTTTTTCAAATTAAATGATATGTCTTCCCTAAGTGTGAAATATGAAGACGACGTAATGTGCAACCAAATAAGCGCAAGAAAGAATGTTTTTGCGCATCTATTCTGTATAATATACATGAATGTATAAGGGCATCGAAAATTAATAGGGAAAATTGCGTAACTTAAGTAATCATCTCTGCATAGTGTCGTTTTTGCAAGTGGTCGGAAAGAAGTTGGTTAAAAGCTGGCATGCTGAATTCTCTGAAGCAGCTTGTGATTTTGTGCGCGACGGTTAGGCTTAGGACCCAACTTAAGTAATATATTCTTAAAACGGCTCATTTCAGAATTTTGGTTAACATTTAATGAGATAGTACATACTGTAGGTGGGTTAACTCCTGAAGTGTCTGCCGAAATTCCGATGTGCGCTTTCGTTTCGAAAAAATTAAGTAAAAATGGGTCGTAAAACTAGTCAGCCACCTCAGGCTGCTGGCTTTCGAATGAACTACCTTTCGGCTGCATACAAAAACTACACTGTAAAAAATGACGACTTAAGTAGCACTCAATTTTCTCCTTGTTTTTTTTCGATGCGCTTGAAAATTAAATTATATTTCATGGAAAACATGCATAAAAATATTCATTCTTTTACACATTCGGCATAACAGCACACCTTCTTCCAATTTTATACTCGAAAAAGGGTATAATCCGGTTTCAAATAAGTTTCTAATTGTGGGATTTTTTAATATCGTGAAATGGCCGTTCATAAAACGTCCTGTCTCTGCATTTACCGATGTGCCTTGTAAACTTGACAATATTGCTCAAATTTACTGCTTAATTTAATGAACCTCACATGGTCCCCCTTTATTACCGTAGAGAAATGCATGATTTTCCGTAGACGAAAAATATACGGCTTGTAATTTTAAAACCCGGAATTCAAGTCTAACAGTAAGTCGGGTTCAAAATTATTCGGGGATTAGAATTGTCTTAAAACCGAATTATACTCTTCTTTCGAGCAGTCAGGTAGGCTCTCGAGAAAACATTCCCAATCATCTATAAAGTGCCGACAAATTATACCCTTTCTTCAAGTATGTATGCGAAGGCGTAATTTTCTACTGAATGAGTAATGGAATGAATATTTTTATGCATGTCTTCCATGAAATATAGTTGAATTTTTAAAGGCATCGAAAGTTTAAGGAGAAAAATGCATGCTACTTAAGTAGTCATTTTTTTATAAAGAATGGTTTTTGCATGTAGCCGGAAAGAAGTTCATTCGAAAGCCGACACCCTGATGTAACAGGATCATTATAGAATTATACTGTATGATGATTAGTTTTACAGACCTACTTAATTAATCTTTTCGAAACGAGAACGCACTTCGAAATTTAGGTTGATATTTCATGAGTTAGCCCACCTACGGTATACCTTACCTTGTTGTTTTATAGACAATATTGAAGCCCCTTCTCAGCAACCATATCAAATCGGGGTCGTATTTCAGAATTACAGCTAATGTTTCATGCGCTACGTCACGTACGCCTGGAGGCCGCTTTGTGCGCACATATAACCGATACCTGCCCTCGCATGGCGCTGAGTCCTGAAACCTTACGAGCAACCGAACTTCCCTCTTCTCTGCAATAGTTTACAGAACATCATAGTATCCCCTTTTTCTCACTTCTGCCCTTTGTAGATCAAAAGTTACCCGCGCAACATCACCAGCACCCTGCGCCAACCGACGCCGGGTAAGTTGACTCGTGCCGAGAAACGTAAAGCGCGCGAGGAGCGCAAACGACAGAAGAAGGCCGCCAAGATGGCCGAACTGCAGCACCTGAAGCGCCTCAAGATGGCGGAGTTCGCGGAGAAGCTGGAACGCATCCGCAAGACCTGCGGGGATGGCGTGTCGCTTGGTCCGCTCAACCGCTTCACCAACGCGACGGCGGCGGAGGAGGAGGAGGACGCAGCGGCGACGGCGGAGGAGGAGGAGGAGACTGTGGCCGAGGAGGTGGTGGATGCACTGGAGAACGACTGGGACCCCGAGGAACACGATCGCCTGGTGCAGAAGCTATTTGGAAGTGAGTACTACGGGGCCACGACAGGGGACGATGATCTCGATGAGCCGCCCACCTTCTCGGATGATGATGACGACGACGACGACGATGGTGATCTGAACTCAGGTCGCTACCAACCTCGGCGGCGACATCGGGACGGAGCGGTACAGGACCTGGAACCTGCTGGCGACGAGGAGGAGAAGGAGGAGATGGCATCGTCAGAAGGTCACTCTCACGCATCAGCGATTGAGCGGGCGGCGAAGGACCTGGAGGGGACCCTGGGACCGCGATCGCGTGGGAGGAAGCGAGCACATGTGGGTTCTCGACTGAAGGCAGCCCTTGATCGTCGAAAACCCCTCTATGACCCTACCAAGAATCCGGACTTTGAGGTATGCTGGCCCTTTTTGCCGAAAGTATTGCATCCGTTTTGTCTGCAAGGCGCCAGATAAGAATTAAACGGACAATGCGCGTCGTCGGTTAGTTCCACTTCCCAGCGTTTTGAAGAGTGCCCCTCGAACCTCTGTATTGCAGTGGTCGTTACCTCAAGGGAAACTTTGTGATCCTGAAAGACGGCACATTGGGCATAGATTGGCAATTACAATGACCACCTTGTGGCGGTCACGAATGTAAGATCAACTTAAAGCACGCAAAATAAGTTCGCTTCGTCTAATGTCGAACGCCAAGGAGCTGTGAGGACTAGTTTATTCTATACACTGGGCAGGTTGTCATAAGCTGGCTTTTTGCTTGCGACAGAAATAAGCGTCCGTTCACGGAGAGTGTCAGTTGCGGTATGTAGTTTACGCGGGAGTGAATGTCTGTGTCAGTGGGTGGGGTGACTGGCTGAGTGCTGGTCATGAGATTGGACGGATTAGGGGGGCGCATACTCACAAGGGGCTCACGGGTATCAAGCCAGGTCGTCCGACGTGCGTGAGGTGACAATAGTTTGTGAGGTCAGCCGAGAGTCACTGAAGTTGGACCGGAGGTGTCCCAGTTCTAGCCGGCGGGGGTGGGCCTGTGTCAACGGAGTTGTAGAAAATGGGGGACTGGAGCGGCTGCTACAGCCTAACCCCATGAAAGTTTGACTGCGGTTTTTAATTATGCTCTTATCTGTGAAAAATACGTTAATGGGATGGTGGTACTTATCGCCCTGACACAGTAACGTTCTGACTGGGAGTCTGCTTAGGAATTTGTACAAATCCTGCCCGGATACTATTTCTGCTGATTATTGCTACTTTCATAAAGCCTGACCGCATCTCGGAGAATGAGCACACAATCACTAAATCTGTTGCGCTGCTTCCACAGGCAGTTATGTCGTCCTGCACTTTTCGATTCGAAGCAAGCGAATGTTTTGCCTTTTTCCAAGAACGTCCGTTTTTCTTTCAAGCTGTCCCAACAATCTGGGTTCAAATCTCGTTCTGCAAGTCTTGGGTTGCTTTCTGGCTGACTGATGACGACTAACAAACCAGAAATCATCATTTTGCTCTTCTCTAGTCGGAACTATCATTCTGCGCATTCTAATTGTTGCTGATAGACTGCCTGATGCGCTCTAGATTGAGCGCCGACCGGACAAAACAAAGCTTCTGTGCGGCTCAGTTATAGAGTCCCGGACTACTTAACGCTTACTAGCGAAAAGTCTCAGGCTCGAATCCTAGGCTATCCAAACCTGTGGTTGGCTGACGATAGTCTGGCTGGCCGATGAAGGCTAACAAACCAGGAATGGTCATCGCAACCACCGTGTGTCCTTGTCCGCACTCTTTCCTGGATAACCTATCACAATTTTTTTATGTGAACTTTTAATTTGCAATGTCGCTATACAGCCCATCCGATCGCTACCTCCACGGCGCCTTACAGCAGCACCTTTAACCAAGTGGGCCCCCGTTCTCACGGTGTTTCGCAGATTTTAGGCCATATATATATGCAGAAGTGGAGCCCACAGAACCAAGGGAAACTGGTATGATCGTTCCTTACCCATATACCGTCGTCAGACATCCGTACTCGGATGTAGGAGGACGTGATCTCCGATTCGAACCACTTTGTCGGCGGATATATATGTCAACTGTTCCATATTTAAGCCAAACCTGACAACAGTCGTCGTCGAGACAAGATAGACTTGCCCCCTCCCATCCTATCCCAAAATCAGAATAGGCTGGGTTCATTTTTTCTTCCTCTCCCGTTCTTTCCCGTCCCTCTTTGCCCCTTTTACAGAAATACTTCGACGAGTTCTACCAGCTGGACTGCGAGGATATTCTCACCGGCTCGAGACCCGGTGAAGACATTCACTGTCGTTTTAAGTACCGCGAGGTGAAACCCAATGACTTCGGTCTGACTACAGAGGAGATTCTTGCAGCCGACGACAAGGAACTGAACCGCTATGCCTCCGTGAAGCTGATGAGTATCTACAGGTGCGTCACGTGCCGCCTTACCCGTGTGCTTTTTAATGAAAAAAAGAACAAAATAATTATTCCTCCCAATTTCACAAACGGGAGTAGGGAGTTTACATGATTTCGGGGTAACAGATCATAGGCCTCCAGTTGTCCAACTGTTCGGTAGTTCCTAGTCGATCGCTGTGTGCGGCAACTTATTAGAGCAGTCGTAGCCTCTTTGACCTTGCCGCATTTTGGAAAACGGTTGACATTCGTCATTTAACGATATTTTTATGGCATAGCCGATGGTCGTCATAAGGGCACCCGTCCTCCTTGTTCACTGCCCCGCTTTGTGAGTCCTATTCACCCCTACCCCCCCCCCCCTTCAAGCGGTTCCAGACGCACTGACCTCACGACGCTCTGACAAGTGCGCACCTCCAGGCAGACACCAGCCGTCGGGTTGTGCTGCAACACACGCTACTTACCAGATCTGGTGCAGTTGCGGACAAAGCGTCTACGTCGGAGAAACTGGGAGATTACTCCGTACGCGAATTGCCGAGCACGCAGCAGCAGTGAGGCGGGGAGGCGCTAGCCCTCAGGTGGCGGCTCATTTTACGGGACCCAGCCATATTTCCAAGTTTCAAGAGGCTGAAATCCTCGCAAGGGGTGACAACCGCGCGAGCCGCGGGCTGTACGAGTCATGGTTCTCAGGCCCGCAATCCATCAACAAGCACAATGATCTCCCATTACCGTATTCCGTGCTGAGATTCTCCCTGGGCAGGAGAATCAGTCACGCTAGGAGGGCGCGGGCTAGTAACAATCCCACTGCCAGTGAGCCAATTTGCCGAACAATCGTCGTACCAGCATCCAGCACGGATGACGAAATCACGGCCATTACCGACTCGGACGCGGACTGACAAACCACCATCGCATCAATAACGACCCCAGCGGTGATTGCGAGAGCTGTTAATTACAGTGCGCATATGGTCCCACGCCAGCCGCTCGCTATAAATACTGCACTCCTTGTGTCACCATTACCCTTATCTGCGACTGTCTCTAGTGATGGATTTGAGTGAGAATCCGAAACGTCAGGCCAATAAATTTCTTGTTCCAGTGATCACATCTTCGTCCTCCGCACACACTACTTGTACATATGATGACTGTAATGCTCAGAGTGCCCCACGAAATGAACCGTTTTATGCGGCAGATCCATACGCAGTAATGTGCCTCTCTGACCCGGGAGATTGTTGTTTCCTCAGTTTTCTGTCACTGAAGGCGGTTCCATTAATGACTGCCTCCTATGTCGATCAAAGCCAGCTCAACGCCGAATAGCGCGGGATGATAGACTTACAGTAGATGTGCTAACTCATTAAATGTCAACCAAAATTTCGAAATGCGTTCTCGTTTCGAAAAGATAAATTAAGTAGTGTTGTAAAACTAATCCTGATGCAGCATAAATCTTTAATGATCCAGTTACCTCAGGGTGTCGGCTTTCGAAAGAACTTATTTTCGGCTGCATGCAAGATTTATACTCTGCAAAAAATGACTACTTAAGTAGTATGCAATTGTCTCATTGACTTTCGATGCCCTTGAAAATTCAATTATATTTCATGGAAAACATGCATAAAATATTCATTCTTTTACTTATTCGGTAGAAAATCACGTCTTCTTCCATTTTCATACTCAAAAGAAGAATATAATTCGGTTTAAAAAACTTTTCTAATTACCGAATAATTTTGAACTCGACGTGCTGTTACACTTGCATTCAAAAACTACAAAAAAACTACAAGCTGTATATTTTCCGTGTACGGAAAACAATGCATTTCTTTACGGTGTTAAGAGGAGACCATATGAGGTTCATAAAATTAAGCAGTGGATTTGAGCAATATTGTTAACTTTACAAGCCACATTCGTAAATGCAGATACATGACATTTCATGAACGGCCATTTAACGGTATTAAAATTCTCACAATTATAAACTTTTTTAAAACCGAATTACATTCTTCTTTTAAGTATGAAATTGGAAGAAGACGTGATTTTCTACCGCATAAGTAAAAGAATGAATATTTTTATGCATGTTTTCCATGAAATATAATTGAATTTTCAAGAACATCGAAAATAAATGAGAACTATGCATGCTACTTAAGTAGTCATTTTTTGCAGAGAATAGATCTTGCATGCAGCCAAAAATAAGTTCTTTCGAAAACCGACAGCCTTAGGTAACTGGACCCTTATAGATTTCTGCTACATCATGATTAGTTTTACAACACTACTTAATTTATCTTTTCGAAACGAGAAGGCATTGCAAAATTTTGGTTGACATTTCATGAGTTAGCACATCTACTGTAGATAGCAGCCGGTCCAGAGGACAGTAGGTGACCTACCTCGAACGATAATTGTGAGATTTAGGGGTATTGGAATAGTGTCCATCATGAAACATAGTCCCTATATATTTCAGTTACGGCAGAATGCCGACTTTTGAGTGTTCTCCATTCCAGTCCTCCGCAAAAATTACACTCACTGAAAGATAGCTACTTAAGTAGTGTGAAATTTCACGGTTGACCGTCCACGTCCCTACGAATTTAAGCATGTATCGTGGGAAGCAGACTTCAAAATATCTTGAACGCCTTTTGTAGCGGGGTCTGCCCTCATCAAATTTTCCAATCCAAGAGAGGATATTTTCCACTTTTAAGATTTTCAATTCGCAAATAAGTTCGAACCCTACCTACCGCTGTAACTATGTTTTAGGTTTTCAGGTTACCTTCTATCAGCTTTCCACTTAGGAAAAAACATATTTCTCGGCATCGGTAGGTTTTAGGACCCCAATTAACTTGAGGTAGCCTGCAGTTCGTGTCATACGGGGATTGTGGTTTTGCGGGTGGTGAAAAACGCAGGGCGGAGAGCAGGCGAAATGCAAGAAAACGCAGGGAATAATTAAATTTCTGTCGTATGGCAACGTATATCGGCGCGGTAATTGAAAAGATAAATAAAATCAATTTAAGAAATGAACAACATTCCGATTAAATGCCTCTTATAAGCCTGCATGCAGTCAGGAATTCAAAGCCGTACAGGCTACTTTAAGTTATTTGGGGTCTTACACCCTACCGTTGCCTATTTCTCTAACTGAGGACCATAGAACGTTCACGTAAGTTTTCAATAGACATGGACAATGCTGTTAATTTCATAGGGAGCATTAGTATACGGACACGTATGATGATGTTCGAACATTCCACGGTCGCGAAGAAGGGGACACGATAGCTGGAACAAGAGCTTTATTAGCCTAACCTTTCGGACTCTCACTCAAATGCACCATCAGAGCCAGATAAGGGTGGTAAAGTGACTGGGTATTGCAGTATTTAAGGGATGTATTTACTAAACCACTACATTCCTATCGCACTTGGCAGCTCCCAATTGTATCACGGCTCAACTGGCCAGATTTTGAATCATGCAGTTTCTATGCTCTTGTGCGCCTGTCAAGATTGTCGATTCCCACGCTCATCGCACGCAGTCGAGTTGCTGACGGCCTGATTTCATCATCCCTGAGGACTCTTGGACAATTTTGATCGCCGATATTGACACCAGGAACAGTGGTCATCCGCACGCTGTCCTCTCGGTCAACTACGTTGCCTAGACAAAGTCTCAGCGCCGAATATGGAGCGGGGATGTCGCTGCGCTTGTTGATTGATTGAGGACCGGAAAACCATGACTCGAGCAGTTCGCGGCTTGGTCGTAAAATGTCATATTTGCAGACATTTCAAACCGGAATATGCCCCTTCTTCGAGTAGAAAAATTTAGGAAAATGTTATTTTCGGCAAAGTGACTACAAGAAGCGCTATTTTGTGCATGTCATCTATAAAATATTGTTAAATTTATAAGGACACAAAGCACAACACCTGAGTTACCACTTCTAACGATTACAACTTTTTGCAGACCACTTGAAATACGTGCATTCTAGCATGAATGAAATACCCTAGGGTTATGTTGTATGATATTCAGTCCTATCGAAGTCATATTTTGGAATTTCAACTGACGGCCCATACATATATATTGCGATTCGTAGCGGACTTAAAGAATTCCGGGAAATTCATCTCAGAAATCCCGCTGCACTTTAACTAAGAAGATTTCCCTTAAGGAGGCCTACAATGCATCGCGTACCTGCATAACTGCGCTATTTCGAGTTACGGTTTGTTTGTTTAGCTAGGTCTCCTTGGCCGCCAATCCTCCTCGTATGCCTACACTACGGCCAGACTAAAGTTTCCAGCGCGAACTTCGTTGCGCTGTTAGGCGCAGTCATAATGGCCGCATGTTGACCCACTTGTAGCCAACTTGACTGCCCATGTTCTTTCATTACTTCTGCATCTGGTACTGCCCTCCCACTGTTTGTGTGC
>CACRXP010001343.1:33428-53490 GCA_902702965.1 Spirometra erinaceieuropaei
TATCGAAAATGTTCTTCGTCTCATTGGGGTCGGCATATCCCTGGATCTCCTCGGTCTTACCAGCCATCCAGGCGTCCTGTATTTCTCACAACCGTTGCTGCGTAAGGTAGCGACACTGGCAGAATGCCGCCCTGTTTGGATCGGTTGGACTGTTGAGATAGGTTCTATGCAGCCTGTTTCTTTAGGCGAGCAGGTTGCTAATGACTGCGTCCTTTCCGTCGGACCATTCCTGGTGTTGACGATGTGCGCGACCGAGATCATCCAGAGCAGTCCAATGGACTGCGTTCTGTAGTTGGCAGCATCGAGTCTACGGTGGCGTTGACGTCAGGGACTGCGAGGCCTTCCAGGCGCTGAGCTAACTGAGTTCCGAAATATAGACGGTGAGCAGGCAAATTCGATAGCACGGTATTTAACCTACCTGGTTGTTACTTATCTCGTGGCCTCCTGCGGAGTTGCAAAGCGAGTGTCATCCTGAAGTCCACAAGGCGGTGGTCCATCCAGTCATCGGCGTCACAGATCTCCTGTCGATCGCGCCGCTGGACGGGAACATGGTCCATTAGCTGCCATCGCCGCAATTAGGGGTGCATCCAGGTGGCCTTGTTCTGCATCGGCAGGCGGAAGGCTGTGTTAGTCTGGACGGGACGGTGTCCTATGCAGGCCATTGTCGCTGCAGCCGCCGACCCTGTGAGGACCTCCTCCAGGAGGCGCAGTCTGTACTGACGCAGGCATTGAAGCCGCCAAGGACAATCAACTTGACCTCCCTTTAGCACAGACGCCAGGAGGGCGTGCGGGTCCTCGTAGAATTGTTCCTTGCCGCGTCAGGGCTGGTGGTCGGAGGAGCGTAGACGCTGAAGATGGTGGCGAATTTGTCTCCCCCAAGAGGCAGGCGGATACCCATCAGGCGATCTTTGATGCCTTGCGACAGATAGTGCAGTCCTCCAACGATGTCGTTCCGTATGGTAAAGGCGACGCCCACGTCCCATAGCGCTACCTTGGGGCGACCACTCCAGAAGAAGGTGTAGCCGGCACCCGCCCCCTCCAGTTGGCCTTGTTTGGGGAAGCGGATCTCGCTGGCTGCTGCAATGTCCACTTTGTAGCTCGTCCATTCCTAAGCCACAAGCGCCGTCCTCCATCCCGGTCGGTTGTATAAAAGGGAACGAACATTCCAGGCTGCCAAAGTGAGCGGACTCACCCTAGTAACCCGTGGAGTTTTACTGAGGGGAAGGAAAAGGGAGAAAGAGAGGCTTTTTCTCTTCTTTTGTTGTCTCGATCGTGTGTTTGCAGAGGACGTGATCCCAGCATTTGTTCTGGGCACTCTTTCTAGCCTCTTCCTCCTAGAGGCGGCAAAAAGTGCTATCCCCAAATAGGGCTTCTAAGACATCCCGGACGGCTGCCAGACTCCACCATGGACAGTGAATTCTTTTAATGTGAGAACGACCTTAGTTAGCCTGAGCCGCTTTCGTGATTGTGTGTCGTCCTCCCAATAGGACTTTTTAAAGTGGGTGGGAGGCGGTGGGGATGGAGGAAGGGTAAAAGACGGGAAGCAGGATTCTCTCTCTCACTTTAAGCTAACTGATTGCTGAAATGTAGACGGTGAGCGGGCAAATTCAGCAGAATGGTGCTTAACTTGCCTGCTGGCCGACTGCTTTGTGGCCTCGTGGGGGATTGCAGACAGAGCCCCATCTTGGAGATGGCAAGATGGTGATCCGTCTGGCCAGCGGTGGTCCTCGCCCTATCCACAGGACTTCGAAGGTGGGGGAAAGAGAGGGCGATTGGAGGAGGGAAAATGGGGAGAGGCGCGTGGGATGTGAGGGAGGGATAATGGGAAGGGGAAGCAGGGCGGGAAAGTAAGGCAGAATTACCGGGTGTGGAGACACATCGTCGGCTAACCTCAACCTGGATTAGACCGCCGGTCCTGGCGGTTACCGAGGTGTGGCCGCTAGGCAGAACCCAGCTTCGAGGGGTCACTTGTGAGAGTTGGGTGCCAATTAATGGACGCTAGGCGCAGTCAACGCCTGCAAGCGAGTAAAGCGGTCTACTGAAACTGTCACTTGAATTCGGAGCTGAACAAACCTGCACCCCACGTCCGCAGATAATAGTTAAAGGTCAGACTGCTTCGTTGCACTGATGTAAGCGCGGTGCAGGCATTTAGCGAATAAGAAGTGCCAGGTAGACCACACGAATAATATTGGTATGCTGACACTGTCGTGAGTATGAAAACTGACTGCCACAGTACTCATAGCGGAGACTGTAGGCTGCGCAGGGCGACGTCGAAGGTCTTGCTCGTTTCAAAAAATGCATGAGTTCGAAACTGCCAGTGAACATTACGTCCACTGCGAGTTTTGCGGACTAACAATTATACGATAAAGAGGCAGGTGAGGAAGTTTGAGTTGCTGCGGCAGAGTTGGTGGAGTATAAGATATTGAGAGGCAGGGTCCACAGGTGTACATCCGGGGGAATATCGACGTCGACAGTCTTGAGGCGGTCCATGTTGACAATTCCTTCCATCTCACCGTGTTGAGTGCATACAATTGTTGCATCCTGAGAGAAAATCCAGAAGGTCAGTTGTGAGATAGCTGGAGTGACTAACGTGGTCATTCACATCTAAAGAAGACTTGAATGCAAGTCGTTTGATCTGGGAAATGGATGAACAAAATGCGAATGCACATTTAAAGCATTTCAAAATCTAGAGGAGCATCGCGGCATGTAATGTGAAGAATATAACGAACCTTTCTGAAAAGACTCGCAACAAGGAGTAGGAATTTTGATGTTGGATAAGGTTTCAACTTCAGTTACCACTTAAGCCAAATACTCCTCGCATGAGCAGGAAGCCGTGCGTTCCTAAACACCGTATGTTGCTCAAAAGTAACGGTTGTACCAGTAATAGGAACTCGCTTGTCTAGCGATATAGTTTACATACTGGCTCATAGCGTCATATGAACATCAAAATAGTACTCTGTCTTCGACTGTAACGTCACGAAGTTAGGTTGCCAACGTCATCACTCTATCTGCCTAAGTTTCCCAACGTTTGCTAGATTCCATCAGCTGGGTTAATATTTGCCCGGAAGTGTACATGATGAGCCACATCAGAAATTTCTTTAAGAGGGTTTTTCAGAACTGGGTCAAATGAACAAATTTCCCAAGAGTCAAAACACTGCTACGACTGGCAAAAACGGGCCTAAGAGGTTTTGGACGGGCGACGGCTACCCTCAAGCCTTCGCAAACGAGTCGTTTCGTGCTAACCCCCAGAAGGCAAAATGTCGAAGCTAACGTAAGCCGTCGCTTTGCTTATCAGAGCCCATCCAGCACTCGCATTTATTACTAAGTGCGCAAGACTGCAGGAAGGCCCGATTCAGGACTACGGGGGTAATTTCAAAAAATCATAAGGAATGCTTCATGTCCTGAATCTTTGTAGACAGTAATACTTTTTTTTCTTTTGGTATCACTTGACGGGAATCGTCAGGGAAAAGTCGTCAACACGCAGCTCAAACCCAGCACCTCTGATGAGCAAGAAAACGGTCAGTCCATTACGCCGCGGAGTATGAGCTGGACAGAAGCATGTTGAAGGACCCCCTGGCAAGATCATGAACGCAGTCTCCAGCAGTGGGTTGTGGATAGACCGACGCCAAGGGTTAGGCGCAGATGGTTGGGTGCGAAAATAATTACCCCCTCCTCCCCCCTATGAATGGCCTAGCGCTGAATTCCAGCGGGGGTGTCTAATCCCGTGTACTAATTTTGGCGTTTACCTCACGCCAACCCCAAACCAAACCTTAATCCTCCTAACCCCAGCCCTAACACTAACCCAACTAAAACTCAAATCCCCCCCCAGAAATTAGCGCAGGGCCATTTGTAATACTGGGGGTACTTATTCCCGCGTTCTATCGTATAGGTTTAGGGTCGGATTAGGAAGGAGGACAGTAGTTTGCGTTGTGATACGAGTTTGGATACAATTTTAAAGTTTCGAGAAGAACCTTTACGGCTACGGCAAGAATTAAGTGAATAGAATTGACGTCAATTTTAGGTTTTGGGTTATAACGGGGGTTGGACAACTAGACCTAACTCCAGTCCTCGCCTCATTCACCCACCCTAACCTAAACTGCATATTCCTACAGCAACCAAACGTCAAAGCTCTAATCCTGACCACAAACCCAATTCTGGCAATGTGTCCAAACTAGTCGGAACAGGTTTGCTAGGTGTTCGTAAAGGCAGATTTTATCGACGAAGGCCAGTTGTCTATTTCAAAGCTCCAAAGGGTTTAAATACGCAAATAACGTCAGTAGCCACTACTTTACATACCAGCGGTAGCAATAAACTGACGACCTTTAGTCTAATTTGTCTCCTCAGTCGGATGGATATCGTAAAATTGTTTGGTCAGGCGAAAAAGTACTAGATGCATCTGGGTGTCCTTGGGCCTGTTTTCGGGCATCTTCCCCACGCAAAAAAATTCGATTGAATCCTAACGACCTGCTGTGCACCTGGTGGAGTTAGAGAAAGTGTCTACAAGGCTTTTGCGAACAAGCTGTCGAAGATATTTAATTGTATTCGTCTCTGCGTAAAAAATAACTCTGTTATGTAAAAGCTTACCGACTGTGATGTAAAAAATGTCCCCTGCAACAGGTTATTGCCGTTCGTGACTGAAACAGCAGGGTATTCGTGCGACGTCAAATAGTCAGAAGGATTGAACAGTCCATTTGTGACGAATGGATACGACATTTCACGTCGAAATGACCGCTCGGAGAGGTGAAAAGTAGTGTAATCATTGGCTAGATCGCCTCGCCAAGAGGCATTTGGAGTCCTGGATCCTGACATGCCGTAGAGCTATTGACTAAAGCCCACAAACCCACTGTGACGGTGTATGAGTGCTGATTAGCGTTACAATTTCTCTTTCCTTGTAAAATAAGATGTATTGCATCTTCGAAAGGACGTCGGCGGCATTTGCTTCATTGTGCATATATGCACTTGAACGGCTTGTGAAGTAGAAGCCTGCCAACTGTCCTGGCAAAAACAGGCACGGAAGGGTAACAGTAAGGCAGCCTTTTGCTAATCAACCAAACTAAACGAATAACGCAGAGGGAGGACTGTGAGTGCCTCAAAACAAGCGTAGAAGGGACTCTAGCCATGAGATCCTCTTAAACTAGGAAAGCAACCATCCCTGCAGCCAACGAAAAAATCTGCCTCGAAGCGCTTCCACATGGCCTTTTATTTAAAGTAGCTGGGACAATCTGCATGAGAAAGGGTCTGGTTTACTTACAGTAGATGTGCTAACTCATGAAATGTCAACCAAAATTTCGAAATGCGTTCTCGTTTCGAAAAGATGAATTAAGTAGTGTTGTAAAAATGATCATGATGCAGCATAAATCTATAATGATCCAGTTACCTCAGGGTGTCGGCTTTCGAAAGAACTTATTTTCGGCTGCATGCCAGATCTATACTCTGCAAAAAATGACTACTTACGTAGCATGCAATTTTCTCATTGATTTTCGATGTCCTTGAAAACTAAATTATATTCCATGGAAAACATGAATAAAAATAGTCATCATTTTACTTATTCGGTAGAAAATCACGCCTTCTTCCAATTTCATACTCAAAAAAGAGTATAATTTTGTTTTAAAAAAGTTTCTAATTGTGAGATTTTCTAATACCGTTAAATGGCCGTTCATGAAACGTCATGTATCTGCATTTACAGCCAAAAATAAGTTCTTTCGAAAGCCGACACCCTGAGGTAACTGGATCATTATAGATTTATGCTGCATCATGATTAGTTTTACAACACTACTTAATTTATCTTTTCGAAACGAGAACGAATTTCGAAATTTTGGTTGACATTTCATGAGTTAGCACATCTACTGTACATCATTGATGCAGGTTCAGTGGAAATCCGGTTAGATGTGTGAGAGACTGCCTCAGACGTTAGACACGGCCATAAATTGAAAAAGACACAACCGTTAGAACAATAGTTTTATTCACATGACCTTTCGGGTTCACATTCGAATCCATCACCAGAGACAGCCACAAAGTTCCAGCTCCAATGGTGCACCGGTGTTGCGGGAATTCTTTTCGCCGACTTATCTACAAAGGACATTTGAAATGGTAACATGACTACTACATCTACAGTAGATGGGCCATCACATGAAATGTCAACCGAAATTCCGAAATGCGTTTTCGTTTCGAAAAGACTAATTAAGCAGGTTTGTAAAACTTATCAGCCTGCAGCATAATTCAGCAATAATGCAGTTACCTCAGAATGCCGGCTTTCGAACGAACTTCTGTTCAGCTGCATGCAAAAACTGCATTCCGTAAAAAAATGACTACTTGGGTAGCATGCATTTTCTCTCATTGATTTTCGATGCCCTTTAAAATTCGATTATATTTTACGGGACACATGCATAAACATATTCACTTTTTCGCTCATTCGGTAGAAAATTACGTCCTCTTCCAATATTATACTCAAAGGAAGGGTAATATTAGGTTTTCAAAAACATTTCCAATTCCCGAATAATTTTGAACCTGCTCTACCGTTACACTTGAATTCAAGGTTTCCGAACTACAAGCCGTTTATTTTCCGCATATGGAAAACCACACATTTCTCTAAGGTATTAAGAGGAGACAATATAGGGATCATAAAATTTAGCGGTGGATTCGGTTCATATTGTTAACGCTACAAGCTACATTGGTAAATGCAGATATGACGATTTATGAACGGCCATTTCATGGTATTAGGAAGTCTCACAGTAAGAAACTTTTTAAAACTGAATTATGTCCCTCCTTCGAGCATAAGATTGGAAAAAGGCCTAATTGTCTACCGAATGAGCAAAAGATTGAATAGTTTTATGCATGTTTTCCATTAAATATAATTGTACTTTTAGGAGTATCAAAAATCAATGAGAAAAATCCATGCTAATTCAGCAGTCATTTTTTACAGAGTATAGTTTTTGCATACAGCCGAAAGGAAGTTCTTTCAAAAGCCGGCATCCTGAGGTAACTGAAATATTATAGAATTATGTTGCAGACTGACTAGTTTTACAATTCTACTTAATTAATCTTTTTGAACTGAAAACGCATTTCGGAATTTCGGTTGACATTTTATGAG
Organism: Spirometra erinaceieuropaei; assembly: GCA_902702965.1. Lineage (NCBI taxonomy): Eukaryota > Metazoa > Platyhelminthes > Cestoda > Diphyllobothriidea > Diphyllobothriidae > Spirometra > Spirometra erinaceieuropaei. The sequence goes on from CACRXP010001343.1 coordinate 40,519, forward strand.
TTAGCCCAATTACTTTAAATTGTGCGATCCAGCTTGCCGATATCACTGTGATGTCCCCACCCCTCGAACTGTCACGAACCATACAACGGGTTGTGGTTTCATGTAGAGGAAAAAGCCACTCTTGGTTTGACAGTGCAGCCGGTTTCCAGTCAGAACTGCGTGACCGAACGTTTGGCGCCTTGCATTCTGTCTTTTAGCAGCCATTTTGGCAGGTACCCGACTGACCGAAACCGTCACCTGCCCTTGTGTACCCTCAGAGGACTAGCATACGAAACTACAGGCAAAGTTGTAAACACAGTTTTGGTGGAGGTGAAAAGGCGAGATAAAGTTATTTCGTCTAGGTAAAGTGGTTGTTCTAGATCTTCAGAACAGAAGGTTGGCTGCAACGACCAGTGTCCTCTTCGCGCGCAGCGGCATCCCCAATGAACTATTCGATTCCTGCGGGGCAACATGTGAACGTCGTTTCGTAATCGAATGTATAAGGAGTGTCTCCCTTTCCAAAGTGCCTAAGTGTGAGTCTAATGCCAGACATTTTCTCGTGGAAATCATGAACTGGCGTGAAATTGTGCAAAATGTCATTATTCATCATATCGTATACATTAATTATCGTTGGACGTACGTCGACACGCAGACTGATGCTGCGGAACGCATATTAACGAACAAAATCTGTCTGTCAGCCGGTGTTGCCCTTTGTATTCCCATTTGCGCATACACTTTGGCGCGGCCACCGCCTCAACGGGGGGGATGCAAAGACGATTATCGTGGCAAACACAAAACAGGGACGAGGATTTATCAAGACTTGACACTCAAAAACACGTAACACCAACCGTCATGAAGACCTTGACGCACATACCGGGGGGGGTTTAAGTTCACGCCATACTGTTATTCTGGAATGACAATCGACTCCTGATTAACCATGTGAAACCCCGCTGGGCCGTCACTCTCCATTTCATCCCAGTCACCGGCAGCCTGCCCTAGTGCTGTGTCCCGCCTCCTCCTCATCCTCTCCCGTCCACCCTCCACCCAAAATCACAATTAACGTAATCTCCTCGCTTACATATGTTCTGGTGTAGTAATCTAAGGTCTTGCATTCCTTCGTCAGACGAAAAAATAGAAGTACGAGACTTTCCTAATGAGCCTTCCATGTTTATTACAAGATCTCGGAACGCATACTACTTCAGCCTCTGCAATACCCGTGGGTACACCGATTTGACCGGCCGCATGCTGCTATCGCTCTCAAGACCGGTCATGCCTTCAATTTTGCAGCAGCAGTAGAGACAGGCGTTTAGTTTGGCAGTGAGGCAGAGCGTGGGTTGATGTAAGTCATACCATTTGATGAGAAATCAATCAGCAAGTGTGTCGCAATTCCACCCACAGTTACCTTCATGCTGAACGCTGATTGGTTCGAATTAGCGATTATCCTGGGACTGCCGTCATCTCTACCGATAAAGCCTCAACGAGTTTAGGGCGCGGATCGGTTCTGGAAGTCGGCCACTTTCCGTCTTGCCTACCACAGTACGTTCACAAGACTCGAATATTTAGCATTAAGTTTAAAAAAACCGTTGAAAATAACTCCTACAGGGGTACTTGAAACGACGATGAAACTTATGATAATGCTGACGATTTGTTCAGCCGTAAATTCTCAATCTTTCTCCATATATTTTAACAGTACTTCCAGATGCGCATAGACTATCGGACATTTAAACCTTTAAGTTCGTGATTTGACATTGGTAACTTTTCTGGCCTTTTGGACAACCGCAGAATAATTTAAAGTTAGACAACGTTTTTTTCTAGTAGCAGACCATGCAACTCGCTAAAACGTCACCCTTAATTCCTTGAATAATACAATGGATAAGGGGATTCAGCTGCAGCAAATAAAAGTAGTTCTTTAAAAACTGTGAATGAAATATGCAGCGTTGCTCCATTCAGTCCACCTCTAAGGTTCTCAGTCTGCTGAAATCCCTGTTGTTAGTCAAAAATCGAGCGAACACAATAGGAAAGCTCCTTTGAGAATGTTAGGGGTGGTCATTACATGTAAAATAGTCATAATAATCAAGGATATGAGAAAAGGTTGACGTAGTGCAGTTTACTTGAGAAATATCCGTTTGCGAACAAAAGATCGATTATTTCGTGATTGCAAGCGGCCTTTTCTAGCTCTTTTACAGAAGTGTTTTACGTCGCAATTACAATGAAACTGACCGCGTGAAAGAGCGGCTAACGCTCCCAAAGCGACCTTCATTTTATCCAATGCTCTACGCGTCAACTTCGTAACCATGGCTATGGACGGCAGGACGCCTATTGGCTAGCTTGTCGATGCCGAGAGGGCGTTCCCCTTTTGAAACTGCACGAAGACTTCATAAAACGTGTTTGACAGGTTCAGTTATCATACAAAATCCTACTGCCAAAAGCACACCGGTGGTGCGTTCATAACTATGGAGGAACGATACTCAACCACAACAACCTCTGCAGCTCCAACCCCCAGCAAGACTGTATTTTTTTACCCCGACGGCAGTTCTCACGGGGAGGGTCTTCGTGTTTCCCTCCAACCCCACCGATTCCGCAACATGGAGGCCTTGATGGAATACCTGACGGGCAAGATGCCTGACCTGCCCTACGGGGCGCGAACAATCTTCTCGCCCAGGGGAAGAACGCCGATTCAGTCACTGGAAAGTCTCAACAACCAGGGCCACTACATTGTTTCAGACCGGCGGTCGCGTGCGCGTGGCATCCAGTTGGATCGACTGACCCAGCTGCCATCCTGGCGCACTGGGCGACCGCCCAGTGGTCAACGCATGCTCAGTTACAGTTTGCAGCCACAAGTTTGCGCGGTTAGTTTGGGCTCATTTACGACGTCGGCATTCGGTGAAGGCTCCTCCTCTGGAACCGCAGCAGCCCCTTCGGCAGCACAGCGTAGTCGGAGTGTTTCAAATGCGCCGTCACGGAACTCAGAAGAGAACAGATCTTCCAGGGATCGCAGTGCTGGAGGGCGGAGTAGAGGCCGGAGCAATCAAAGAGCCACTAAAGTAATATACGTTCACGAAAATGGGGACGCCTTCCACCGACACCGTTTCACACTGCAGAGGAGGAGGAGAGGGGAGGGACTGTCGCTCCTACTAAATGAACTAAGTAACAAACTCCGATCGCCTGTTCATCGACTTTTCACCCTGGAAGGGGCGGAAGTAAGTTGATCTATATCACTAATGCCGAGATTGTAAACATGTTCGACGCCGAAAAGAAGACAGGCTAACAATTAACCATTTACAGCTTAAAATTCTGAGCAATTTCCCAATGGTGTCTTCTAAGCAACTTATTCGAAATGCTACCCTTAGATCTGACTACTGGTACATTTATATTATATAATTAACTCGGAAACCAATGTAATTTAAATATAAGGAAACAGACAGCCGGACAGATCGAACTAAGAACACGCCTAAATGGCATATTTATCTACCTTTGACAACTGGGCAACGTTTAAAGCTTGACAGCTGGGTTGTTTCTAACACCTACAGAGACCAGTGTTCAGGTGAAGAAGACTGCATGACATTTCGGAAGACAGCCGATTCGGTGGAATGTGTCCTTCGCGCATGAAAAGCCATTCTGCATTGACGAAATTCCATCGAACTTTAACTTGCTGTTCAACCAAACTCAGTAAAAACCACCACATAGTCATTTATAACGGTGGGCCAGGTTTGTTTTATCTACAGATCTGTCTTTTTCCATACCTTTCACGGTAAAGTTGAATTTCTCGCTTGCTGGCACAAATCCACTGCCCAGAAGTAGCACTGCTCAGATGCAGCGTCACTCCAATTTTCCATGTCGTCGGTTGTGGGGATGGAATTTTGAAGGTAGATGGTAACTCATTTATTTAGGCAAGACGACATATGAAGATAATCGTGATATGATAGACATGGAGGTGGATTCGACATCTGAGTACTGCAAGAGAGGAGATGCTGCTTACACGTTTAGTAAAAAAGCTAAGAAAGATCAGATTTTAATGCATTTTAGGCGAGAAAATACTGCAGACTTTTGACCCTTATTTGCCCCTTTCCCGGTATTCTTTCCCATTTTTGAGTTAAGATACCATTGCTCGCCTACCCAGACGTTAGAAATTTGTTACGAGCAGAGGTAACGATAACTAGAATGGCAAGTTCTGATGGATTTTGCTTAGGCCAGTTAGTTGTACCTGCGGTATCTGTGATTTTAATGCAATTTTTGTCGGCCCTTGAGCTGAGTGCTCCCCCAGAGGAGTTGAAAGCTCGCGTTCTGACAGCAAAGTCAGTCACATCTGCCGATCTGGTCTTAATTCAGAATGGAACGCAGACTCTGTTTTGTCCTTGATGTCCGCAGCATGGTGAAAGGAAATTACTAATCCATGACCAAGGCAAGGGAGAAATAGATAGCTATTTCTGGATAATTTGAAGTTCTCGTGGCCATTTCCATCAAATTGAGACTGGGGATTTGTGCCCCGGTTCAATATTGCAGAATTCATTTCCAGATATCTCACTAAAACAGTTTGACGCACTTCAAAAGTACCGCGACGTACTGAAAGTCGGGACGTGAAAGGCTGTCAAATGACGAAATAACTCGGTCCTTCTCGCAGGACTGAGAGTCAGGCTGCAATGGTTTCTTCTTGCTGTGGTCTTTACAGAAAACCCACTCTGATGCGACCTGTGTCGCCGTCTTGTTTATGTGCAGAGCTGGTCCATCGTGCGTGAACAAGCCGTGCGTCACGGCTCGACAGGCTTTTTGTCTCTGGCAGCCATCTCGCCTCCGGTTGTCCTGACTCAGTCTTACAACCTGGTCCAGGTGTTTGGGGGAGGAGGGGATGCCGCAGATTTTGCTCAAGTCCGCTACCACTGCGTCCTCCGAACTGTTGGAAAATATTTACGAATCCGTGTAATACAGATAGGTGATCGGATTGAAACTCTGACCAACACATTCAGCTAAGGCCCTCAAGATGTTCGTGGGTTTTCGTCGTAGGAGAAGAATGGGTTCAAGTTTCCGGGTTCACTGCTGCTGATGCTCACAAGCGGAGAACTATTATCTATGACATAAATGAAGCCGACTGGCACAGACATGCTTGGGGACCCCTCAGGTAAAAGTACCCGACTGATGAAAAATCCCCGGATGCTTAATTTATTTACTGGGAGTCTCGTAATGTTACTTACGTACCTTTTCGGTCGATAGAGGCCCAAAAAACGAGTTCTAGGAAGCAGTCGGCTAGAAAGGAGACGCGATCTCTGGATCAAGTGTTCATTTGACTGGTCTTTCGGATTTCCAATCCAATGCATCATTATAATCAGAAGTAGATAAGGGTATTGCGTCGTTTCTAGGATTCATTTATTATTCCACTGCATTCATCTCATTGCCCTTGGCACAATAATTGCTTGATGCCCCGTGTCTGAGTCGTTAACTGCTGTAATTTTATCATCCATGTTGGTTATTGGCGTGGTATTCCCTCGACAATTTGGCGCACCTACATTAGCACGGGTATTAATGTCCATCCGTGCGATCCCGGCGTGGCCAGTTACGTTTCCCAGGCAAAGTCTCAGCCCAGGATATGAAGACGGGTGGTCATCGACTGAGGATCGGGGAACCATGGCACGTATAACGGGGAAGCAGCCACTCCTGAATGTATAGCAGTCAGGTGTGGTTGCACGCGTAAGCGCATATGATCAACTGTCTTATTTTCGAAAACTACCCCATGACCGCAGTTTTATTGGTCAGCGCAGGGAGGACATTCATGCAGTTGATTTCTTTAACCTTGTTAATCAGATATACCGTAGGCGCGGGTCTCCGAGTCCCACAATCAGGTTCGATGATGATCAGATCTGAAGTAGTGTAAGTACATGACTCAACCGCCGAACTACCAGGTTAGGATAATCGTAGTTCTCCTTGATGACAGGGAACCGACTGAACAGAGGGAACAAACTCACTCCTTTATGCACAAATTGTAGGATTATCTTCAATGGACTTATTCCGCAGTCCCACGCGGGCGAGTGTTGTGGGATTCATTAGCTGCTACCGTCTTGTAAAGAGACCTTTGTTTTGCCTTGCACAGGTCTTCACGATAGAGGACATCTTCAAGGGACCGGAGGAGTACGTGGCCGTCGGTCTGCAACGGTTTAGGCCCTTGGCTAATCCGCACATTGATCTTTCCAACAAGCGCCACCGACCTCTGTCCCCATCTGCCGAGACGACTATGCAAAACGGATCTTCTAATCCACAAAGGGGAAGAAGTAGACAGCCTGTACGGGCAAAACATGGCCTAATGGCTTCTGTGACGCCCACCAGACGAGCCTTACCCCTGACGTCTGCCCGCTCTGAGGCCACGACGTCCGGTTCTGGCAGCATCCGGTCTAGTCGCAGTATGGGTAGTCTGGGAGACAAGCAGGCGAAACGTCGGGTTCCAGGTAAGTGGGACCATGACTGAGTGCACGCGTCATCGTGCAACGTTTGAAAAGTCCTGCCTTAACACTTTTGGGCCAGGTGTGGTTATGTAGCCGCATCTGAGGTAAATAAACCCCAGCGATCTGTACTACTGGACCGCTGGGGCCAGGGAACGCGCGGACGACGACGCCAAGTAATTGTATGCATAAGAAAAGCTAGTGGGAATGCGCGGCTGTACATTGAGCGGTTGAGAAATAGTTGCCCTAATCCCAGCCCTAACCCCAAATTCTAATTCTAATTCTGTTCCAGAACCCTGGGCCCCAACCCCAGGCCCTTACACCCTAAACTTAACCCCAAACCTCAACTCCTGACCCTAACTTCTAACACTAACCCTTACCCTAATCCTCGATCACAGCAGGCCTGGTGGCTTGCGCGTGAATTAGTTTATAGCGGGGGAATAGACTTGCGGAGCATCTACCGCACCCTCTCCTCCCGCACCTGGGTCCGGTGTTAGGACACAGTCAAGAAGACCCGGGGGCGGGAGAGTGCGCAGTTGACTTGCGCGGCCGGACCAGCATCTAGACGTACTGCCCTACCCCCTGGTCCACAACAGACACCTGACCAGGGTTTCAACCAAAAACAACAACAACAGAAAGACTAAGATGACGAGGCAGCCATGCGTACGACCTGTATACCCAAGAGGAGTGCAAGCGAATCCACCGGTAGGGAACCGGATGTCAGACAAGCGTCAGCTCAAAACAGGCTGCGAAAGCCACGGTTTGCTCAATAATGACATAGCAGACGCCCGCGAACCGTAAGGCCACTGGCAATTACACATCAAAAAGAACAGGACAAACCGAACTCCTGATCGGAATATGCAGACTGGAAATAACCAACAAGGATTGTTGGAGCAAGGGCATCGAAACCTGCTGCACAAGTGACATCTAAGATACTAAATATCGTTAAAAGAATCAGCGGGATGTTCTTTTACGACATAACTAGTTTCTAGCCAACATAACAACCAAATAAATAGCATCAGTAGAACGTCTGTCATTTGCTACGTTTGGGCCATCAGTGGATTCAATCGACATTCTCAAAATTTCACAGTTCCGAAATGCAGGGGGCGGTTAAAAAATACAACAAAAGTATTGTTGTAAGCCAAGGTCAGATTGGGTAATTAAGGACGCGTACACTTTGAACAAAAGCGGAAACACAAATGAAAAACTATGCCCAGACAATGTGATGCAATTTTTATAACATCCAAACCATAACACGCCAAAATAAAAAAGAGCGACATCAGTATGTATAAAAAACGCGTATGCATGCTGCATTTAATAAGGCGTTTTCACCAAGTTTCATATTGTATATCCAACTGGCAAAATAATATATAACAAATGTAATATAATACAATAGGGGTGAATATATTTGTATAAAGATTCGAGATCCCGATATCCTTTTTTGTCCACCATCTACCGAAGAAGACAAAGAAGAAGGCATGGCGAGTTCGTAGACCAAATTGCATTTGAACAGACGTTTCGGATACGTCCTTGTCTACACCATCAGATTGATGCGGTTGATTCTACTGCTGATCTTGAGCCATTCAGCCCTGCCCACTTGCTCTTAATATAGCCGTACTCGACGCACGAACTTTGACCTGCCCTTTTGCTGCCGACCATCTTTTACCCCTCCGAGGATGGCCAATGGTGGGCTCGCGGGATCTTTGTCGCCTTGTGAGCCGGTGCAGTTCTAGCCAAGTCCGCGTGCCTGTCAGCACCCCCCCCCTCCCCAACGTCAGTGGGCGGACTGATCAGTTGCTTTCAGCCTCACGTGCGCATCGGTGAGGAGGTGGTAGCTTCGCATGCCCTCCGTCCGTCCCTCCCCTCTTTTCTATCAACGTCAGCTCTCGCTTCCGCGTGCTCGACTGCCCTACTGACCCTGCTCGAACGGATCCGAGCCTTGTACATAGCGCCTGATGGGCAGGACGCAGGTGTATGGGTCGGTTTATTGTACCAGGCGACGACCAACTGTCGAACATCAGTCTGGCCATCTTATTGGCCAGATCGATTACCCTCGTTTTCTCAAAGACGAAATTGTGGCTCGGTTGTTGTCTGTGGGCATATTCCAAAGACAGCTTTTCCTTACGGTTGGTTACAAGTTTGTGTTCATGCAGTCTTTCGTCATGGCGTTTGCCCACTTCACCGACATACTTCGCATCACAATTTTGACATTGTGTGCTGTGGATTGCTGTCGATTATTCTGCTACAGGTGGCGGGTCTTTGGGTTACATGATTTGTTCCCTGATGGTACATTCTGTTTTATTAAACACACCAATCCCAAAAGGTTCTAAGATTCTTGCCGTCGTCTCTGAAATTTTCTTCACATACAAGACCAAGGGCCAGAACTTCGGATTTTCTAGACTCGACCGCGCAAAAGGTGGTTTTCGGAGGCACTTGCATATGAAGGTTGTTGGTTGCTGTCGGCTTTTAAAAGGACGTATAGGTTTTTCATCTCCCCCTTCCTTCCACTGGAATATGGAACAGGATCGTTTAGTCTCATGTCATTCATTGCAGAAGCATTGCGTGTCTACCTGACCTGGTTGAGGACAAGCAATGCTAACGCCAACCACGTGATGATGATCACGTTTACGCCGTCCGGGGCAGCTAACCCTTCAAAGGTAACCCCTAGCCACCCCGAAAAAATTCGGCTGACAGGCATGAACTGTATCTTACAGAAGTTTAATAACAGCCCATGGTAGCTCCTTCTATCTGCCTCCTCCACACTGCACCAATCTTTCTGTTCATCTACAAGGACTATTTACTGAACACATATGTCTTTGTGCTCGGTACTCAGTCTTCCAGTCATTACTTACCGGAGCAGCGGAAGATTTTGATGGGCGGGGTACCAGAATGAAATAGTGTCAGGGGGATTAGTAGTGAGACCAGTCCTTTGGACAGTATCGTCTAGCGCCATAACATCGGCGAAACTATTGTCGGGGTTTCTGACTAGTGTCCGTCAATGAGAATTGAAAAATTGTTCTTAGAGTGCTGATTGCCCTTCGCAGACTGAATGTTACGTTTATATTTGGCAAACGTTAACAGACTGCAGTTCAGATATTCCCACCCATTTTGGGCTTTAATAAGGTACGCTGTATCCCAAAGACTTCAATCCACGTTGGTCAATAATGAATAAGGAAAGTATAAACCTAAGATAGTATTTGTCGCATTTGCCAAACTTAAATCCAGGTAAATAACAGCAGATTGACTGAATTAACGAGGTCTTTTCTTTCACCACTGCGAGGACAATCAGGTTGTTAATTTTACGTACAATTCAGTAGTTTAGTCATTTGATACAGGAGTTCGCTGTCAGTCCCACACTAGTTACCACGACGATAGCTCAGCAGTCTAAATTGACGGCGTTCACCGCAAGCCCAAAGAGTGGACGCAGAACTGGTGGCTTGCGCATGATTTAGTTAACAATGGGACCGCCTTTCGAAGCATCTCCTGCATTCTCTCCCCCTTCACCCCCTTCACCCTTCACCCTTCACGCCATCAAGATGATCAGAGGTGGGCTTGAGTTCAGTAGTTTACAAAGATAAACAGCCCACCCTCACCCCAAATTTGTCCGCGTGTTATAACGACGGTTAGGGTCTGCCATGGGTGATAATGCATATGCAGTGAGTGACCGATCTCCTGAAATGTTGGTCAAAATTCTGAAATGCGTTTTCGATTAGGAAGGATTACTTAGACGCCGCATAATCTGGTTTCACTCGTCGTATATAGGCTGCCTCCAGGTAACGCAATGTCCGAGTTGTTCGTGCCCGAACAAGTACTCGGAAGGAAGTTTTAGGGTCGACGGTGTGACCAGTATCAAGTAGGTGTTTCGTAATGGATGAACGTGGGATCTTATTTTCTTGTCTAAGGAGCCACTTGGGCAGGTGCTCAATGGATCTGGCTGCCAACTGCCTTTGCGTTCGCCCAATGTACATGCATCCGCAAGTGCATGTGAATTCCGAGTACTTGTTCGGGCACGAACAACTCGGACATTGCGTTACCTGGAGGCAGCCTATATACGACGAGTGAAACCAGATCTTTGTAAACAATTGGAGCACGTGGTTAGCCGCATAATCCTATAATATCTCGGACTTGGCAGGATGTCAGCTTTTGAATACACTGCTTTTCAATATCCTGGAGAAACCGTACTCGATGAAAATGAATACTTAATTAGCATGCATTTTTCATTTTTATCTTTGATGGTCTTGTAAATTCAGATATATTTTATAGAAACCACGAATCAAAGTATGCATTCTTTCAGTCTTTTGATAGAGAATTACATCTACTTTACATTTCATACTCGAAGAAGGAGGATAATTATTTTCTAAAAAGTTTTCGAATTGCCATATAATTCGGAGTCTGTTCATTCGTTGCATTAGAGCTCAGTGATTTCAGTCCACAAGGTGCATGTGTTCCGCGTAAAGAAAATCACATATTTTTCTATGCCTTTAAAAAGATATCACACAGAGTCAGTAAAATTTTGCAATGGATGTGGACTATGTTGTACGTTTCACGAGGGGCAGTGGTAAACGCAACAGGTACAATGCTATGTAAGTGGATATTGCGCGGTCTCAAAAAATCTCACAATTAGAAACTTTTTAAAGCCTAATTATAATACATCCTTGAGTATAAAATATGAAGAAGACGTAATTCTTTATCAAGTGACTGAAAGTAAGCATATTTTGGTTTATGCTTTTTGTAAGATATATTTGAATTTGCAAGACCAGCGAAAATAAATGTGAAAAAATCATGCTAATTAAGTAGTCATTTTTTACCAAGTACTGTTCCTAGAGGGAATCGAAAAGTAGTGCATTCTAAAGCTGACATCCTGCCAAGTCCGAAATATTGTACGATTATGCCGCAAAATAGTCAGTATTGCAACCGCGCCTAAGTAATCCTTCCTAATCGAAAACGCATTTCAGAATTTTGGGTCAACATTTCGTGAGATCGGTCACTCACTATAGGCCGCGTTAAGGCAGAGCCATTGAGGTTCGACTCTCAATCCTTGGAAGGAGCATGTTGCCTCGTCAGTTTGTAGTCTCCCAAGACAGGACAACTATCATGCCGTGATGGCTTCAATCATGTCTGATTTAATGTATTGCTGAAAGCGCTGACTTGCCGTGTGGATGGATTTTCCAATATTGACGTCTCTGTCTCTTTCCGTTCCACGAACCGGTCCACTGTCTGGGCCTGTGAAATAACTGGGGAGCCGTTTGTGTAGCCATAACTTCTTAGTGAAGACAGCCTACGAGAAGTGAGGAAATAGCACAGCCAGTGGAAGTTTGCTGGTAACAATCGGGAGATGGCACCCAAAAAAATCCGTTACCTAGAGATAATACCTTTAACAGTGGACTCAAACGCCTGCAGGCTATATCAGCGGTTGCAGGCCTACTTTTACGCACTACTTGGACTTTCCCGACGGCCTAACATGGGTTGGCCTAACGAACATCGCAGGAGGTTACATGGACGATGGTCGCTGTTACCCAATCTTCCCCAGCGTTACACACCTACAACTGAATATACGGCATACATTAGCATTATGGCAGTTTATTACAAAACAAAATCACTTTTAAATAGGATAAGTCTGCACAACATGGGACAGGAACAGTTCCCAGGCATTTGTCAAAGACATGGCATTGAGGCCAAACCAAAGACGATACTGTACTTCGTCTATGTGAGCCCACACAGCTCGACCGCATACAGAGCCTCCCATGTGGAGTTTCTTTTTCAATCTACTCCAGTATGCCTCAATGGCATTGGTGTGCCGTCCGGTGGTAGGGTACTTGAAGTTCTTTGAGTGCGTAACAGAGAAATGTAGATAACCTTCTGAGGGAAGACGATTATAAGCCTTTCACTCGTCCGTTACCACTATACTGCCTTTGGCGACCCATTTTGTAATAACGGAACGGAGAGCGAGCCAACATCGCTCATTTACTTGTTCAAATAAGGCTTTCCGTCGGCTTGTATCCTATATCACGACCAGCCACCTCCCGTAAAACCCCTATTACCACCTGTCCCGTAAGACAGGCTACTTTGGTTAGGCGGATTTTTTTGGACGCCATCTCCCGATTGTTACCCGTTTGCTTCGCAAGTTCCCTTCTATTTTGAGTGTGCTACAATAAAAACGCTCTACTTGTTAGGCTTTCCATCTTATACGAAATTGCCTGAAATATTATCGATTAAAACGTGTTTGCTTACGCCAGTGAGAGGCATACACTATCTTTTTATCAGTTAGCGTCCCCCAGTTTCATGGTAAACTAACTGTCTCATTCACCTGAGCGTGCGCCTCGTCGGCATTTCCTTGACGCTGGTTATCAATTGACGCCAAAACAAAGATGATATGTTGCATCAAAGTCTTTTTTTCTTTCGGAACCCTGGGTGGTTTGCTTAGTTATGCAACTTGTTGGCTTTAGTGACACCGCTAGAAAAATTGGGTCGCTGTAAGAGATCAGGCAAAATAAAATTGGAATTGCTCCTCCGCTATTTTTCATAATATTAAACTGGTTTATAATTTTACTTTTCAGTCGATCTG
>CACRXP010001343.1:57765-80533 GCA_902702965.1 Spirometra erinaceieuropaei
CGAGTAGTATGACAGTTGCCTTTTATGAGGCTCTAATACACAGGGAGGAGACCACATACTTACCACACTCCGAGGGTCTTTGCAGGAGGTCTTCTGACAAGTAAGTTGCGGTAAGGTTCGCGCTGAGTTTATTCTCTATGTTGTGAGTAAAACTCCGTCTAAGAGGCTACGTGTTAGAGCAATGTGGAAGGCAAAACATGCCTGCTGACGTTATTACAGTAGAGCAATTCACAAATACGCACAGGTGCACCAATTGAAAATTTGAAAGAAAATCGTGTTTCCCGTTTTCCAAAAGCAAACCGCTTGTTTACTTCTTAGACGGACTGATTTGCGAGGACAGAAAATTGATCTTCACTTTGATAAAGGGCTTTATCGGAAGCTCTTCTCAGGCAGATTAGTGTCTTCTGTTAGAAATATGTCTCAATATAATTGTGCAATTACTTACCACATTGATAACACGGGTGCTCGTTAAAAGCCCAGACGCGCGTGTTTCGCCGATCCTGTGCGCTGTCTGACGCAGGGGGTTCGGTTTATCGCTAAGTCCCCCAGCCTTCCCCGTGGGTTTTCTGGTATATGAACTCCAGTTTCACCTTGCCTCATTTAATTTCCGACGACATTGGAATAAATTCTTCGAAACAGACCTATTCAGGCACGGTCCGGAAGTTAATTTGAATATTTGACTACCCGTGTTTCAGCACGGTAAATAATTGTGCAATTGTATACTACGGGTTGCCTGTTGACGGTTTTTGAATATTAGGCGGTTATTCCTAATTATACTCCTTCCTTAAGTATAAAATATAAAGAAGATGTGATTCTCTATTGATTGACTAAAAGAAAGCATATTTTTGTTTGTGGTTTCTATAAAATATATTTGAATTTCCAAGACCATCAAAAATCAATGTGAAAAATGCATGCTACATGAGTAGGCATTTTTTACCGAACACGCTTTCTACAGGTGATTGAAAAGAAGTGCATTTAAAAGCCGACATCCTGCCGAGTCTAAAATGTTATAAGAGTATGCCTTACGATAATCAGCATCACAACCGCGACCAAGTAATCCTTCCTAATCGAAAACGCATTTTAGAATTGCAGCCAACATTTCATGAGATAGGTCACGCACTGTAGCGTGGAAACACAAGCTGTTTGAGAGAAAAGCTGTTGGTGCGATACATTAATTCATTAAGTAAAGGGCATGACTCTTGAGTTTATCCAAACTTCACACTTGGATTTTAGTCAAAACGCTTCACAAAGTGGGCGTCTCCTTCATGTCGTATGCTAGTCAGCATTGAAATCCTGCCCAGACAATATGTTTTCATTGTAGGCAGTTTCAAAAATTTAGGCTAACTTTGAGACAACTTGGGCAACTTTGGTTGACAATCTATTTGATTGATCTTAAAGACCTGCAGAATCCCCGGTTGAATGAAAAGGTCAAATGAAATAATGAAATTTTTTAATGTCAGAGTGAGCTCAAGTTTGCAAAAATAGGCGGATTAAATCAAGCCTCAAAAAGAAACAGAAATCCATATATGATCCTTCAATGAGAGTTCTGAAATTGACTCTACAGAAGAATATCAACTAAATAGAAAAGATTGGAACCGCCTTTATAAGGTATTTACTCAATTGTGAGTCGCAGTACCTTTTTTACAAATTATATTTAAATACCAATATGAATTTATTTGTAAGTTTGTTTTGAATCAAACAGCAAAACCAGATGCCCTGTACAATATTTTTTCTTTAAGTGTGTCTCAGGTTTTGGGCGGTTATTACAGAAATAGGGATCTACGGCAGAACTCGTTATCGCCTTTTGGCGTTAATTCATCCTTCCAAAATCTCAGAATTTTAACAACAAAATTCCTTACACATATAAGTTATAATATTTAATGTTTCCATTATGATCCCATGGTTTCCGCAATGAAATTTGGAGAACGAAATAAGCTGTTAGAATTTAATTTTTCTCCTGGTAATGTGGTTGGAAACGGGAATATAAAACCCCGTAGTGCAAATGTCCTTGCTGTAAATTCCAGAGGGAGGGATCAGGATGACTGGGATTAGGGTGAGCGTGATATCTAGCTTTGTGAGAACTAGTGTTAGGGTTGGAGTTAGACCTACATGGGTTAGGATTAGGCTTAAGGTTAGGGTTATGGCTAGTGTCAGGGTCAGGATTGAGAAAAAAGTTAGCACACAGGCATAGGTGCCTTCTGGGATTTAGACTGAGGCCGCCTGTGTTCGACCGGTAATTTTAATGAATGATCCACTATTTTGCACTTCACGGACTTAAACCACACGGCCCTACAGACATGAAAGACGGCTTGAAGGTCTAATCACTGCAGCAGTAAACATATGAAATAATTCGAGTAGGTACTGGTGCTGGGCAGACGGCAGTCCATTAAAAAACGGTTTCACTAGCACGTTTAAGACCGGGTGGTAAATTAGGCTCATTCATGCTGGCTAAGCCTGTCCCTGTGCATGACACTCATTCATTTTATACTTAGGCGTTGCCGGCACTATGTCCTCCACCCTTTCCTCCCCCCCCGCCGCCCATGAACGCATCCCATTCAGGTAAAGAAGAAGGGTGTTTCGGTCAGGCGATATGTCGGCTGCAATTTTACTCTTAATTACCCCGCTGTCAGAATGCATTTATTCCACACGCGCAGAGCATCCTTGTTGCAGTGCAAGATAGCGGAGTTCCTGTCGGTTTCTTCACGACTTCCGTTAAAATCCCCCTCCAATATAGGCTCACTTAAGCATACTCCTGGCTAATCAAGGCCTTGTGTACCTCTAAGAACTATGCCGACGCACGTAAGTCTTTTTCTAATTGTGTAGATAACTACGCACATCTCATGAAATATGCGTTATAACACAAAACTGCTTCTAGCTAGGAAACTAACAATATTCCATCGACTAAAGCGTCCAAAATGGACAATATATATCTATCGGAGCGATGTTTTTCTGCCCGCTGGACTTTTAAAGAAGATATCTCCGTACGGCCTCGAGAGACCAGAGATCCTAGCCCAAGTTTTCAGACTGCCGCCGAGAGTGCTTTGGCAAATGCAGCAGTTTTTAATACAAAGACTGAGCAACGTCAAAAATGGAGACTTTTGCAAGACTCTCCCGGTAAAGGTTATCAATTTGACTTTCGAAAAAGCCCATTATACAAAAAAATAATTTCATCATATAATTTTTTTGCTTTTTCTTTTTCAATCTTACGACGGATCCGTCCTTAAAGTAGGCTGGAAAACAGACTGTTGAGTCAGTGTTTCGTTGTACCGTTTAGTAGTACATGCGTATAGTTAGATTCAAATGAAGAGCCTGCCCATTCCGGCAGTTGGAAATAATTATGAGCGATAATAAACCTTTGTTTAGTCCGAGATTTCAGAAGTAAAAACCGTGCATGGTAAGTGACTCGCATATCCATCAACGCGGTTATCTCCTGCCAGTCTACTTACTGTTAGGGCTCAACCTGGGTAGTTTAATTAATTATAGGGGGATAGCGCGGATAAACGGTCTTAAAGTGCAAGCGCTTCAAGTCATTATCGACCCCAGACAAATTATTTGTGAGTCGTTTGCTTGCATCTGCGGTCAAAACGTGGCGATAAGTGAGATGAAGGTAGGCTCCCAAAAAGAAGGTGTTCGGCTGTATGACAACACCATCTTACGAAAATATTGTCTTCCGATTGCCAATTCTTCTACCTGTTCCCGACTCTGATGGTAGTTTTTGCTGGAAATATGGGGTGTCACGTGTGCGAAGTGTGTTGTTTACCTGACTGCATCTGGGTCTTCTGAGGCCCTTTCACTTCCTGAAGACAAATAGGAGGCCGGAGATAACACTTCAGTCCAATGGCAGATTTGGTAAAATGTTTACCAAGAAATTACATTTTATCTAACATGTATGTTATAGCACTTACCCATTTGAGTACTTTGGGCTGGCAAAACCACTCCTTTTTATGCATTCCTTTGCACATCCAGGTTAATCTGGGAAACATTGGGGAGATCATAAAGATTCGACTCAGCCACGACAATAGCGGTGACAGTCCCGACCTCTTGGTTGCCATGGTGAGAATGCGCCCGGTTAGCGGGACGGCTCTACAGCTCTCAACGCCATCGCCTCGGTCACGAAACCCCAGCAGCGAAAACAAGACCGCTACCGCCAGCTCCATCAGCATCAACAGAGGTGATGCCGTTTTGGCGGACGTGCTAACCTTTCCTTGCGGTCGCTGGCTGTCAAGACGACACGGCGATGGGGATACAACCTGTGAACTACCGTCTCCCCTATCCGCTGCCCTGGCGCTGTCCAAGCGTCAA
The DNA here is from genome assembly GCA_902702965.1 of Spirometra erinaceieuropaei. NCBI lineage: Eukaryota > Metazoa > Platyhelminthes > Cestoda > Diphyllobothriidea > Diphyllobothriidae > Spirometra > Spirometra erinaceieuropaei. The sequence continues at coordinate 62,068 of CACRXP010001343.1, forward strand.
CGCAGACTCGACGACACGCGCTCGCAGATGCTTAGAGGACGACTGCGGAACCTAACTGCGTCCCAGCAGACGATGGCCAATGGCGTCGGCAGAAGCCAGGGCGACTTGGCGTCCCGCCTGTTGCTTGCCAGCGCTGCTACCTTACCCAGTAACTTCAAAGTCGATCTCATGCATGCCAATACATAATAATTGCAAAAGTTAAAGGAAGCGGAATGACTGAGATTAAAATAGCAAAAGGTGCCCTTTCTAACCACGCCCTGAATGCGAGTCCATTTCATGTTATTTTCGAGAGGAACCAAACTCCAAAATCAAATACATACGCAAAAATAGCCAATTCCATTTGGAATGCATTAGTAGCTCCAAAATGCAGTGTCATGTCAACTTTCCAGTTAGTTATTTTGCCTCTATCCTTGCATCTGAATTGTCTCTCTGCGTCTGCAGCTTATAGATGGTATTTAACAGTACAGGAACGGCAAATCGTCAATTCAGGTCCTAACGGACTAGTCTGACCAAGACGCGTTAAATGAGCCTTCTGTATGATCTAACACCCGTGACGTGTTGAGCTGCCCTCGGGTAGAACAGTTGCAAAAGTAGACTCGTGAGAATTATAAACATGAAACATGGTGGAAGTCAGTTTATGCGTTTTGGCATGCTACCGCTGCGCAAGAGTGTGCACTTTTTTGCCTCGGCCTTGGAAGCCTATGTACACGGCTTTATCACAGAAGTCTTGTAGTCACCAGGCCTCAGTAGAATTCGGAAGTTTACAACAAACATTTCACTTAAAAGTTCCTTCCCTGCAGGCATCTGAAACACCCAAACCAGCATATAGAGAGCCCGCGGACTGCTTAAGTCTGCTCCGTGAGCAGGTCGGTTTCCTAAATATAACGGTATTATTTCGTCCGATGAAATATAAGTGCTTTTCGCATCATCCCTTTACCGGGTGAATCATAGAACTAAATAACATGCGGAGGGTATTTCGAAAGCACTGGATAATTTATATACATTTTAGTAATGCAAATCTTGACTCCCTGCAAAACAATTGTACAAAACGGCGATTCCATTAGGTTTGGAAATGTGGGATTGTTAACTCCATGCTATTACTGAAATACCATAACGGGAGTACATCATTTTACCGGTGTTGTCTCATAAGAAAAGCATAAAGCGTAGAAGGAAACTCTCAACGCAAAAAACAATATGACACAGAGGATTATTCTACCTTGAGTTGCGTTTCAATGTATAGCAGCGTTTTTGGCTCACTGGAAATTTTCTACAGTCCTAGCTTCTGTTTTGGATATTTCAAGAAGGATGCTTTCTAGTGCATATACAGATATGCACGAACTTTATATTTTACGAGGTTCATATGGTAATGGACCTTATAGATTAATACAACTGTATACTTTTACCGGGAGAGGTGTATTTGAGGTCGGACGTTTCGGGTAGTCGTTTCTTCTACCCATCTTCAGAGACTGAGCAGTCGTGTACACAGCTTTCCCTTTATGGCGCACTTTGTTTAATGCCGGGCCCACCAATGCCGCCAATGACTACCCGAAACGTCAGACCTCAAATACACCTCTCCCGGTGAACGCCTCCTCTTCTTTTGTTATGCCACCCGGGAATCGCATTTTCACTACTATTGAACTGTATGCATATTTTGTTCAAGATTATTCCTTACATTTTATTTATTTTAGTTATTCTCTACCGAGTGGTGATAAAAACAAGCGAACTGTGGGGTGCAGGCACTCATTCGTCAGTGAACGTTATAATTTTCGGCGAATTCGGAGATACCGGACCACGATTGCTTTGGAAGCCAGAAGACGATTTAAGGGAACCTTTTCAGCGGGGACAGGTAACGTTCTTTCCGGAGCAATATAAAGTGTTCTTTTAATTACTGTAAAATATCCCTGTCCGAATGAATATCGGAAAAGGGGCCTGTATACTGCAATCTTTAAATTATGTAGGAGAGAATTCAGCGTCCCTCAAGTTCTCACTTCTTAGGAGCTTTTGTGAGAAAAAAGCAGACCGGCTAAACAAATTTCGCCACAGTTCACAGTGAGTGACCGATCTCATGAAATTTTGGCTGAAATTCTGAAATGCGTTTTTGACTAGGAAGGATTGCTTAGGCGCGGTTGTAACACTAATTGTCTTGCAGCATAATCCTATAATATTTCAGATGAAGCAGGATATCTGCTTTTGAATAAACTTCTTTTCAACCTCCTGTACAAACCATACTCAGAATACAACGAATACTTATGTAGCATGCATTTTTCTCATTAATTTTCCATGTTCTTGCAAATTCAAATATATTTTATAGAAACGAAAAATAAAAATATGCTTTTTTCAGTCGTTTGATAGAGAATCACGTCATTTTTATATTTTATGCCCGAAGAAGGAATACCATTAGGTTTTAAGAAGTTCACTAATTGCAGAATATTTTGAAGTTTGATCAGTCGTTTCATTAGCGCTTAATGATTTCAGTCTACAAGGTGCCTGCGCTCCGCTTAAAGAAACTGACATATTCTTCTATGCCCTTAGAATGATATCATATACAGTCCATAAAATTGTGCGATGGATGCGGACTATGTAGTACATTTCATGATTAGCAGTGGTGAACGGACAGGCACGATGCTGTTTGAATGGACATTGCGCGGGCTTAAAAAATCTCATAATTAGAAACTTTCTAAAACCTAATTATACTCCTTCTTCGCGTACAAAATACAAAGATGACGTGATTCTTCATCAAAGACTAAAAGAAGGCATGCTTTTGTTTCTCGTTTCTATAAAATATATTTGAAATTGCGAGACCATCGAAAACCAATGGGAAAAAGGCATGCTTCATAAGTAGTCATCTTTTGCCAAATACGCTTTCTGCAGTAGATTAAAAAGCAGTACATTCAAAAAGTTACATCCTGCCAAGTCCGAAATAATATAGGATTATGCTACAAGATAATCAGTATTGCAACCTCGCCTAAGTAATCGTTCCTGATCGAAAACGCATTTCAGAATTTCAGCCAGCGTTTCATGAGATCGGTCACTCACTGTACATTGAAGTTTTTTTAAAAGCCGATTTCATTTCGCCCTACGATTGTGAGTTTGATTATTATCCATCGTCAAAACACGCTTCGGAGAGAGAGGGTCACTGTTAAAAACGTGGAGGTCATTTTGGTGTCTGGGTTAGCTTTCAGATTTTCCAGGATGAAATTATTAAAAAGCTCACATAGACAAAACTGCCCATGAATGGTTCGGATTTGCATTTGGATATTTGAGAATCGAAAGAGGCACCAAAAAGGTGCTTCGGATGCTTCCAGTTTCGGACAGAACTGTCTGTTATCCACCTCTTAGAACAAACGCGCTGACATTCGACTTTATTTATAAGGTGATCTTGAGCGGTCAGTTTGTCATGAAACTGTTCGTTTCCTGCAGCAATTCCGACTTCGATCTTTCGGATGTACGCAAAACCACTTACACCAATCTGTAATGACTGCACTTACCCAAATTTTCCATGCCAGTATCCTGCGATTATGGCCAGAATTCGTGGTTACTTGATTGTTATGTTGATGGCTGTAGCAACTCTTCTGTCCAGAGACTCATTTTTTGATTTATTCAATGAAACAAGGTCTGGCATGCTGAGGGGAGATTAATCGGCACACCCGTTGATTCCTCATTCGCAAACCTGGCCTGCAGGTTAAACCATTCGAATTTGGTGATGTTCTGCGGCAAATATTTGTTCAAAAGAAATCCAAAGTGTATTCGTTCTTCATCCATTGTTGAGGTCGCTCTCCGATAATAAAAACGAACCGATTGTTTGCCGCCGAAAATCGATGGCATTGTGATCATTGGCTATGGGATCACCATCAAGGAAGTTGAAATACACTGGCACACCAAAGCAAATAAGAAAGCCTACCTTCCATAACAAATTTGGTAGAACTGCCTTCATTCGTTTTAAGTTCTTCTTCGCTGACCCATACGATGGCTTGAGAGGTAATTAGGAATGCAAACATTACAAATGTACATTATAAAAAATCAAATTTCTTAAATAGTTCTACTGCAATCTGCTCGGGATTTGATTACTTGTGACCCGAAATGACATTCTAGTGAATAAACGTACAGCTGACTCGGGCCGTAAAACAGGAAAATTAAATTGATTGCCAAATTCAGAAAAGTAGTTATCCATACCACAGCTCAAAGTGTCGCCTATTCGTGCGGCCAGTATCTCCTGCACAACAGGAACGACTGAAGCAGTAAATGCTCATGGAGGTGGTTTGAGCTGACCACCTATCCTTATTTCCACCTTAAATGCGTTGTGTTATTTGCATTCTCTTATTGACTGCCTCCAACTCTCTACTCTTTATATCAGACAGATGTATTTTACGTGGAGGCCGTCTACTTGGGAGAACTAAAGTTCATACGTGTTTGGCTGGAAGGGGAGCAGGGATTTGGATCCAGCTGGTGCCTCGATTGGATTCAGGTCATCGAGACAGCACCCACGCTAGACAATCGTTCCAATCCGGTGGCGGCTCCGGTCTCAGAATTAATCCACTTTGCGTGTGATCGATGGCTAAACGTCGCCAAACAGGGTCACATGGCAGAGGTGGAACTATTTCCCATCCAGCTTTCCGAGGCCGAATTCACAACAGGGCACCCCGGGTTGTCTCCTTCGAAGGCAGCCCAATGTGTAAGTCACGGTTTGGCCAGATCTCTTTGCTGGAGAATATAACAGAAAGCCTGAAGACAGAATCGAATTGGCTATGGACTACCTGCCATACTGAAGCTGTTAGTTCTGTTAGGAAAAACTTCTTTTCCTACTGCTCACCTTTTTGTAAGCGTCATCTTTTGACGTTCAAGCTCTGGCAATCTGTCCGACATATGGAGAAAGGAGGAATAAGGTTTTACGACTAGGCGGTTATAAACTTCGGTAGGGGTCGGTTTCACTGTCCTGGTCTGAAGTGTAAGCTCAATGTGGGCATTGAAAGTAAAGTAAGCCAAAGGGGATACTGAAATCGTTAGTGGGAAAGTAGCCAAAGCTAAAACAGAAAAGGGCAATCTGATGTTCCGGTTTAGATTAGGGTTAGTTATAGGGTCAGGATTATCTTCGGGCAGAGAATTGAGTTTAGGGTCAGGGTTGGTGTTAAGTTTAGGGGTTCCGGTTAGAGTAAGGGTTTGGATTGCGGTTTAGGTTTGCGTTTATTGTCAAGGTTAGGTTAGGATTACGGTCAAAATTAGGGTTAGGATTATGATCAAGATTGGGGTTTGGGTTGCGGTGAAGGTTAGTGTCTGGGTTAAGATTAGGATTTGAGCCAAAGTTAAGGTTTGGATTAGGTTTAGGGCCAGGGTTTGTGGTAGATTTTGGGTTAGATTTAGTGTTAAGTTTGGTGTAGCGTTAAGTTTATAATTACATTAGGGATTAGGTTTACTTTTAAGGTTACGGTTAAATGTAGCGTTACGTTTATGGTATTGCTGCCCCGTGTGTCCTGTCACCGAGGTCTTTTGCTGGAAGTCTAGGCTTCTTTTAATCTCGCGGCAGATTTGCAATACACCAGGTTGCCTTTTCCGTTTCAGCCTTGGTCACTTTCCCCTCTACCGATTTCAGCAACCCCACACATTGCGCTTATACTTGGGACCAGGACAGCGCAATCGACCCTTAATAAAACTTCCAGTAAAGTGAATTTATAATGGAAAGCTAGTCCAGACACCCAATTTTTTGAATACTCAGCTAACCACACAGTCGCTTGTTGGAGAATGGAAGCGTTTGTGGAAAAATGCTGCGACCTCTGAGACTGTATGGTGTCATACCTTATCGAGGGTACACATGGAGCATGCAGACATACACTTTCGTCCTTTGCCACAGAGGGGGCTTTGAAGTGGCAAAATATCTGGGCGTTTTCATCGTTTACTAACCTTTTTGATTTCTCATAAAATAGGTAGACTCGTGGACTTCATAACTCCAATGCCGTTTTCAAATTGTTTATACCAACGGCATGTAATCGTATGGCAGTTACCAAAGTGACAATTACTCAAAAACGAATTGGTCTGACTGGATTTCTACAGAATGCTGTAGAGTAGCTGAACGTGTCCTATTTAGCAGTAAGGAGCCACAAGATTGCCGAGTTTTGCAAAGTTTATTTATTTTCTTGCATGCCTGGCTGGCTCGCAAAGAGTCGCCTTTTTGTAACTGGCTGAAGGTAGCAGTTCTTACCCCACGGAGAGTGTCATGGTTTAAGAATTTAGGTAACCTAGATGTTACCACGAAAATGCTCAATTAATTCCAAATCGGTCACTTACACGCCCATGCGGACAGATAAAAAACTGTATTCGCCCGATGTAGGTTTTTTATCACTGTATGCCCGTGTGTAATGGAGTCTCGATTCTGTAAATCCAGCTTGTACTAGGGTTGCGCCTCCCCCCCCCGCAGCAGCCAAAGTAAAAATGAAAACTAACCCGTATCACAGGTGGTATTGCACTCAACGCCGAGAGGGAAGGGCGGATTAGGGTCACGGTAGTGGTTGAAGTTAAGACACGGGAATAAGTAACCCTCTAGAGGCTAGCACGAGACAACTTGTAGCTTGAGGCGCCCACGTTCCGGCGTTCTGCCGAGCAAAGTTACGGTGGTTACGCGCGAGTGCCAACTCAACAGTCTGAAAAATTTGCTTCATTGCTCTTCGATGACATACGGCGTGCGTAAGGTCGGTCAATCACGACGGATGCTTACAGGTTCAAATGCAAAGAATGTCGTTTTCCCACAAATAAATAATAAAATGTTAACTTGAAAGGCGTTTAATTGCGGAATGTGCTGCATTTACTAGAAAACTTTCCGAAATAAGATTGGGCAGGTGTAAAGGAAGGTAAAAACTCCTTTACGTATTTTAAGCACTTTCAAATAACTGCTTGCGGGTTCCGTGTTGCAGAATGTTGATTTATCGGGACTGTGGAAGCTTTGAATCCATTCATAAAGATGATCATATAAATCATTCGCGTCCGACGTGGCATACCCAAGAAATTCCATAATTGCCTTGCATTTTTAAAAGGTTATATTTTCAAGTCTTTCGCAAGTGCTGCGTTCCATAAGTTCACACGTAACGAGGATTTTGCCTGTCCGTAAACCACCTGTTTAACCTATGGGGACGAGAAGTGCGTTAGGGAGGATGGTCATTTCTAACGCAATTTAATCGAACTTTGACTACGACAATTTTAATGAAAACGACCGTCAATAAATACGTTATTTCGCGTTTTCCATATTACGGAACAAGTACCTGGCTAAACGCATCTTTGCATTTTCTTTGTATATCCGTTTGCATGGGACCGTACTGTAGTGGAAAGCGATCCAGTGGAAGTTCCAGCCAGATGCCGAGATTGTCTTCTATTGTCACAACAGTGGCACAGCAATGCAAGCCGACAGCTTGGGCAATATCTCAGTGACCGAGTCTGACAGTCGACCTCAAGATAGTTCCGATAAGGATACGACAAATGGTACGTTGTTTATTTGCAATTCCAAATTTTGAATAGCTTTTATTTTATTTCCCCTACCCTCCAACTTTGGTACAAGCGCTTTAGGTGCATTTCTAAGGTCTATTATTAAAAAACCAATCAAAGGAATTAGATGTCCACTAGGAATGTACGGTGTTTCCAATAAACTGATGTCTCTCTGACAAAAACCGCATGAATATGAAACATTAGTCAAGTATTTGAGTGCCCAGTTGAGATCTAGATTGGGGCGTTTAAAGTAGGTTTGCAGGCAGAGTGACTATTGCAGCGAGCCATTTTGTATGGAAAAATCATAACCGCTTAATCCGCGGCGAGGGAGGCAAGCAAAAGGCACTAAGGCCACAAGTAATCATAGAAGGCTGTTCTTCCAATTCTGCTCAACTACTAGGAGAGATATTGTTATGTGCAAAGCGTGTACAAATTATTTTAAACTTTAGCAGCGGAAATTCGGTTGTAAAATGCTTTGTTGCCGTTCTCAAGTGTAATTTCGCTGAAGTGCAACATGCCGTCCTGAGGACATACCCAAATGTCAGCCTTTTCAAGCATTTCTTAAGTGATGAAGCGCGTTTTGTGCAGAAGTCCTAAACTTTAGCCAGTGTTTTTGACACGTTCAATCAGTAATTGTCACAATCTCCAAAAATGGGCCTTTTGTATTTATTCCATAGAGTTTCAATTAACGCTATCAAAAAAGTCCAAGATTCGTCGGCGCGTCTTTGCTCATTGTACAGTAAGTGGGCTAACTCATGAAATCTCAACAGAAATTCCGAAATGCGTTTCCGTCTCGAAAAGATTAATTACGTAGGATTGTAAAGCCAAATATCGTGCGGCATAATTTTACAATAATTCCGTTACATCAGGATGCCGGATTTCGAACAAACTTCTTTCCGACTGCATCCAAAAACCAAACTGCGTAAAAATGACTACTTAAGCGGCATGCATTTCTTCAATGATTTTTGATACCCTTAAAGATTCAATCATATTTCATGGAAAAAATGTATACGAATATTTATTCTTCTACTCATTCAGTAGACAATTACATCTTCTTTTAATATTATACTCAAAAGAAAGGTTGAATTCGGTTTCATAAAACTTTTCCGATCCCAAATAATTCTGAACCCGACTTGCCGTTACACTCGCCCTCAGGGTTCCCAAATTACAAACCGCATAATTTTCACGTATAGAAAACCATACATTTCTCTCTCGCATTAAGAGGAAATCATATAGGGTTCATAAATGGTGCAGTGGATTTGAGGCACATTAGTAATTTTACGAGTTATATTGGGAAATGTAGAGACATGACGTTGTATGAAGGGCCGTTTCACGGTATTAAAAAATCTCACAATTAGAAACTTTTCTAAAACCGAATGATACCCTTATTGCGAGGGCAAAATTAAAAGAAAACGTGATTTTCTACTAAATGATCAAAAATAATGAATGTTTTATGCATGTTTTTCACGAAATATAATTGAATTTTTAAGGGTATCGAAAATCAATGACAAAGAGGCATGCTACTAATGCAGCCGAAAAGAAATTTGTTCAAATGCCGGCGTCCTGGTGTAACTGAATTATTCTGGAATTCATACTGACTCAACTGTGAAAAACTCAGCGCCGCGGTGGGATTCGAACCCACGCAGTAAGGGGATGGCTTTAGTACAGCCAACGCTCTAACCACTTGAGCTACGAACCCCCGCCGGACGACGCGAGTTTAATTACATTTGGGTCAAGTTACCCGCCCAACCTACTACAACGTCTGGAATCCACCAAATCTGATATAGTAAGTTGGCTGCCCAGGCAGGATTTCCTTAGTAGGATAAGTAGGGCCTTTCAGGAAAGTAAATGAGACCGGAATGGTTTTTTCCTAATAAGTCCTCTATAAAACTCCTACTTAGTTGAGAGACAAACTCCCCCCTCTGTTGCTTGCGCGTAAATCTGGCCCATCGCAGGCGAACCAGGTATGCATGGAACGCGTGAACGAACTGTTTAGCTCTACCAGTCACTGCAACCTGTTTCGCCTGCGGTCTTATTGACACCGGGTTAGGGTGAGCTAGTGAAGTTGGAGTACGGTTGATACATACTCTTACCATAAGCTAACCCACGACCTAGTCGCCACCCCTGCGTCCACCCTCCAGTCGCTGGACGTTGCCATTAACGATGGTTGAACTGCCATCCACGGTCTTTAAAACGTCCATAATTATAATACTTCTTAATTCCAAATAATATTCAGATTGGCTAGGTTGACAGATGCGGGTTGATGATTTGAAGAAGATGGGCTCGCTGGAACAGGTTTATTTAGATGCTGACGTCTCAAAAAGTTTGGTCGACTCACCATTGTCAAATCGTAAAATGCATTTGATCGATCAGAAATTTCAAGTGGCATGCTGTGTTGGTCAACTTCATGCTGGTCGACTTTTCCTTCCTCTCGCTGCTTTGACCTCTCGGGAAATTGCTAACGGGCGTTTTGGCTGAGTGCTTTGTGAGTCACCACGCCGTCGGGAGGAGCTGATTGAACCTTTGTTGGGAGGTCGGTCGGGCGGTTCTTGTTTGTTCCTCACCGAGTAACCTCGCCATCAGGCTATCTCCGTACGGTCTTCTTAAGTCCGGTGTGGTTGTTTGATCCTGATCTCTATGACTGTGATGACGCAGGACTTTGTAAACTGCAGGAAGGTCCAGATGCCTGTTGATACAGTGCAAATAAGAGAACCACGCTTCGAGAGTTGGCCGTTCTGCTTTTGTGCTGCCCCGGCCTAAGATGGTAACTCTCTAAAGATCAAAAATGTGCCCAGTTTCTCCAACGTGTGTTGCTAGTTGAGAGTTAGGGTCTTCCCAGCCATTCTTTTAATTTTGGTATGACTTTATATCTAACTTGTGAGTACAAGACTGATTTAGATGAGAAGGAATGTAGATAACCTTCCTCTGGCATAAGAAATTAAATTGCACAAGCTCCAGTATTCTCTTTTACATGACAGACGTTAGAAATAATAAGAAGTTTCGCAGTGAAAAATCGAAGATTATCAAGAAGTGATTTAAGGCATATTGGTGTTCTGAAGGCAAAGAATCAGGTTTTACCATGATATAGGGTAGATGTGCTAACTCATGAAATGTCAACAAAAATTTCGAAGTGCGTTCTCGTTTTGAAAAGATAAATTAAGTAGTGTTGTAAAACTAATCATGATGCAGCATTAATCTACAATGATCTAGTTACCTCAGGGTGTCGGCTTTCGAAAGGACTTATTTTCGGCTGCATGCAACATCTATAGTCTGCAAAAAATGACTACTTATGTAGCATGCAATTTTCTCATTGATTTTCGATGCCCTTGAAAATTCAATTATATTTCATGGAAAAAATGCATTAAAATATTCATCCTTTTACTTATTCGGTTGAAAATCACGTCTGCTTTCAAGATTATGCTCAAAAGAAGAGTATGATTCGGTTTCAAAAAAGTTTCTAATTGTAAGATTTTTTAATACCGTTAAATGGCCGTTCATGAAACGTCATGTATTTGCATTTACGAATGTAGCTTGTAAAGTTAACAATATTGCTAAAATCTACTGCTTAATTTTATGAACCTCATATGGTCTCCTCTTAACACCGTAGAGAAATGCATGGTTTTCCGTACACGGAAAATATACAGCTTGTAGTTTTGAAACCCTGAATGCAAGTGCGACTGCAGGTCGGGTTCAAAATTATTCGGGAATTAGAAAAGTTTTTTTAAAACCGAATTATACTCTTCTTTCGAGTATGAAATTGGAAGAAGACGTGATTTTCTACCGAATTAATAAAGGATTAATAATTTTATGCATGTTTTCCATGAAATATAATCGAATTTGCAAGGGCATCGAAAATCAATGAGAAAATTGCATACTACTCAAGTATTCATATTTTGCAGAGTATAGATGTTGCATGCAGCCGAAAATAAGTTCTTTCGAAAGCCGACACCCTGCGGTAACTGGATCATTATAGTTGTATGCTGCATCATGATTAGTTTTACAACACTATTTAATTTATCTTTTCGTAACGAGAACGCATTTCGAAATTTTAGTTGACATTTCATGAGTTAGCACATCTACTGTAAAAGGATGGTTGCACTCTTGATTGCTTTTAGGTCCGGAAAATGCACAGGCCCATGTTGACGTCTTAAAAACAAAAAACGGGCGGTTAGTAATACCGAGCTCATGCACCGTATCAAATTGTGTTCCCACTCTGCGGAGAACACGCTAATGATAGCAATCGCAGCGTTGCCTTTAGCTTCAAAGAGACCCTGGAGTTTTGTTCAGAAGTTTCAAAATCGACAGCTAATTACAGCGCGCTCTGAAACCCATACAACGGGAATTGTTGGGGACACACGCAAATGAAATTGAGATGTCGTGCCTTATTAATGGAGAGCCCAATTTTACTGGAATCCTCTTAACTAGCATTCCGAATTCTAAAAGACTGTTGCAAGAAGTACAATTAAATGGTTGTATTATTTCAAATAAATTCCCACGTATAGACGAATTCAATCACACTTTATAGAAAATATCAACCTACGCTTTTCATAGACATTTTGCAGGAACTTTCGTCCAAAGCTTGTTTGTCACGATAACAGATATTTTTGAGACAATCACGTGACTATTCGCGTGTTAAAAAGGTGATTAAGGTTATGCAGCTTTTCCTCAGATGTGACGCCTGACTTTTAGTTAAAAAACTGTGAGAGCAAGTAAATCGGGAGGTTGTGTCTCAAAATTTTCAGAATATTTTAAAATAGAGTAATCAATCGTTTAAGGCCAAAATTTGGAGGGTATACCGCTTTCTATAAAACTAGTCCAAAAATATTTTTAACATGTACATTTATCAACAATTTGTGATGCCTGCACACACAAGTTAAGGGTATTTTTAAGGTCAAGCTGCTATTGACAACTGAAAAGTTACTTATTTAAAGGACAGTTTATTACTCCATGGAAAATGACCTCATTTTTGTCCCCTGACTATCTTTTTTGGAAATTCAACAATACTTTTTTATTTGATATTGTACCAAAAATAACTTATCGTTGGTTTACGAGTCTGAGTGCATATGTTTGAACTACCAAGCAAAATATGCGTCACTTGACGCCAGGGGATGAGTCTCCTTATAAGGCATATGTGTTTCCAGCTGTCAAAGTAGTCTTTAGCACAAACGACTTGAGAGTTGCCTTGCCTGAGAAAATATTTCACACGGTTTCCATCCGACCCGTCTAAAGTTATGAACTGGAGTTGTGGGTACTTCGTCCTTCAGGACAGCGTCTCTCGTAGGAGTGGCTGGGGCTCGGGAACTGGCGTTTAGATAGGACAGGTTGACTTATTTGGAATACACGAATTCAAGAGAAAACCTGATTTGAACATGGACAATGGCGACTGTTTCTCATCATACTAATGTAGTTATATAGCGCGACTAGAGATGGGCCGAAAAATGACAAAGACACAGAACATGTGACTTCATGGATCCTTCTGTGTAGTCTGGTGAGTCGCAATGTGGCAACGTTTAGCGGGAATGACGAAGTCGAGAACAATCAATCTAAAAAAATCGGCACAGGGTCATTGCATTACTCGACTGTCCGCATACAAATGTCCAAATAGATATTCCAGTGTTTTCCTAATGACCGATAATCATTACCCCCTAACATACCGCCTTAACTTCTTCGTATTTCAATCTTTGTTACTACTCATTTATTGATTTTTGATCTAGATCCCTTGGCGTCGTAGTCTAGTACTTGTTTGATAAGAACTCATCAAAAGCGTTCGTATGTCTGCAGTCTGCCTCATGAATTCGAAAAAGGGAATTTTAGCAGTTAGAGAATTTGCACGACTAGAATATAATAAAGATCATATTGAGTTTTCATTTTGGCAAGCTCTTGCGCACGTAAGGAACGTATCGAAAGCCGTCAGTGTCCTTGTCACTCCACTTGGAGTTCGGCAGCACAGAGGCCGGAAGCAACCATCAGGTGCCACGTCATGAGGCTGAAAGGCCCCTTCGCTACGACAGAAAACGTCTGGAGTCGTTTACCGGATCTGGCGTTACTATTCACTTAATGATTGTTGGTCCAGATCCAACCGCATTGTAGTCTTGTACTAGCTTGATGAGAAATCATCAAAAGCCTTCGTATCTCCGCAGTCTGCATGACGAATTCGCAAAGGGCAATTTTAACAGTTGGAGGATTTACAAGACTGCAATCTAATCAAGATCATATCGAATTTTTATTATGCCATTTCTTCACTGTCTGCGAAAAATAAAACGACAAAAAGCCTTTATTTTGTTGTACGTCATTTTTCTAACATTTTGGTGATTACGAAAGACCAAAAACTGCATAAAAACTTCGCCATACATGGTACATTTATAGGACATTGAATTGTAGTAACGGATCGTGTATTAAGTTGTGAAGTATTTGACCTGCTTGTTCCCTTAATTTTAACATTACTTTAGCCTTTTGCAGACTCCTATGATGCGCACAACTCTGTCTCAGTGTCTTTCAAAGTATTTCTGTTTTGATGGCAATTAATTCGAAAGTTCATAAGAATATCTGGCGCGCTTTGGAAGGAGAAAAAGAAGCTCCCTAAATCAAAGACCACTAATCTTATAATCTAGGACCTAATTGCACGAAGTCTTCATTTATAAGTCTTAAGTACTGCACACTTCTCTACTAACTGTCAAAGATCTTTGTCGACCTTCTAGAAGACACACCAGTAGAATGTGAAAAATAAACATGTAACATTGAAAAACGACCCATGCAGGAAAGCATTCCCCAGAGCCGATCGTATTAATCTTTAGAGTGTTCGCTGTTAGGCGCATTGCCGTTATTCTGAATACTAGGTCTTTGGCATTTAAAAACCGACAGTTTGCTCCGTACATTGCAGGTGTATCAGCATTTTAATCACCAGGTACTCCTTTAAAAAGAAAATGAAATGCATCTCCCTCAATAACAGTTTGTATTTCTTTGAAAAACCTTCATATGAGTGAGCATTTCTGCCTGGCAGGTACACCTAGCATACTCGGTCAGGATGGATTGTTGCGATTTTTCAGATAAAGTGTGATTATAAGGAGCACTTAATGTGTCGAATGTCGGGTTTTTCATCATCATAATAAAACTCGATCTCCCCGAGAACGTGTGTTACTTTATATCGGACACATCTAATTAGGCGAAAACAACTCAAACTAAAGGAAGTCGACGGGAACTGCCAAAAATAAGAGCTTAGATTGAGGAACATGCATCGTACTATCCCCCAGGCTCTTTCTATTGCCATTTGCCGAAAAGCGGTCCCCTGAAACAGTTGTCATTATTGTTGTCGTAAGGATTTGTATTTAAAAACTTAGATATACTGTGATGCAGAGGACTTCTTGAGGATTGTTTTTGGAACTTAAAAAGTATCGTCCTTTGCACGCAATAAAAACGACTTATATTTCTAAAAAACATAATTCTACAAAAAATTTCTTAAATCCGAGACTTCAACCCCCCCCTCCGCCTTTGCCACTTATGAGGAGAAACACGCTCTAAGAGTTTTGTTTGCGTTTCTCGGCCACAACGATTGGCTTCAGTCCACTTCGTAGGGCACAAATCATTGGCAAAACATGTCACACGTCTGACAATCCACCTTGAACTTGCCAGTCAGAATAGCAACTAAAATCGGAGCTTTACAGAGAATGACACTGTTCCTTTGGAGGCTTCGTCCCAAAGCAGGGCCGGCTAGTAAAGAGGGAAAAAATCCATTAAGTGTGTACTAAAAAGGCAGTCCGTGAATCCCCAAAACGGGTAATTTAATGCATTTTTGACCATAAAGTCTCCAGAAGGTGTAAACTATTTCTGAGTTAATTCCCCTCAAAGTAGTGAAAAGCGCCGAAAATCCAGGTGTCGCGACAGTACAGTTTAAACGCTGCAGGATGCCGTCATGATTTATTAATTTGCGTTTTTTGGATGTTTGTCAACTCCAGATTTAATCAACATAGCCAATTACTGACTGACAGGGAGGCGCCAAGTTAATATTGAACTGACGTTGCCGCTGCCTACGAATGTGTGTCTATCGTCGTACTTCAGTGAGCGTATGCATGGTTGATAAAGACATAAAATATATACTTCCTCGCAGTCCCCCCTTTGTTTCTCGATTGTCCGAACTCATAGAAGGACAAAATGTAGGTGGACAATATGCTGGACAAGTCAAACTCTGCCTTGCTAGATATGATATTGCGGGACTTCGATCGGGTGATAGCGAAAAAAGAAGGATAATATAGCGCCTGACCAGAGTATTCTTGACTTACAGAGCATCGTAACCGCGTTCCGACAAAAAGACTCAAAAACTGCTGGCAGAACACAGGCACAGATACGCAGACAAATCATTGATCGGATGCGCTGGGATCTCAGCGCACAAGTAGATGTGTTTCATCTTTGCCGACGGGTTTTGTCTTCCATACACGTTTCCTTTCCGTTTCAGGCATCATATTCCTTGTAAAACCGACGGATTTCGTCCTCACCGGGAGGGAGGCCTATGCGAAGACAGGGGAGTCCCCTAATTTCGTGGGAAGAAAAGGGCGACAGCCTTGTTCCTTGCCGGTCTTTCAGTTTGTCTGTTCATCACAACCCTCACTAATGATGTGCATCAACCCAAAAGGGAGACTAGTTCTTACCGGTTAGTATTTTGTCATACGCATGTATTCACTGCAAATAAATTATAAGTTCTGTTGTCGACAGGTCAGTCACGATGCCTTAATTTTAACTGCTTGTTGGCGACATTTAGAGTACAAGGACGGTGATCCGGATCTTACGAATGGCTCCGGATTTGTCATTCGACCACAACTCCGTTCTTGGGTCAAACTAGAGCTTGTCAACAGTGCCAACTTTGAGGATCGGCCGAAGCTGACTTTTGATTCGCACGGCCGACTAGGAATCCGCCCTACCCGTCCCAGTGGTGCCCAAGAACACCTTTGGATGCCTTACGTAAAGGTAGATACGTTTGTGTGTTGAATTGCTAGTCATTATGTAATTTCGCTTACGTGCATATGCCTCGAATCCTAGCAGATAAGGGAGGCCTAGGTGCATGCATGATGAATGAGGGGAAGACATTTTCTGGGTCCAGTACTGTATGCGTCCAACGCGTCTAAACATCACTCTGACCCATTGTCAAAGATAAGCAAAAATGCCTGACTCAGGTAAAAGTCCAACTCTTTTTTACAAGACTGCCCCTCATTGCGCTGTTAGTTTATTTTGACAGTGCCTGACAAGCTAGTGACCAATTCAGATGTCGATTAGAATGCCGCAGTGCTCGCATTCGACTTGAAATCCTGTCCTGGACCAGGATATCCACGTGGTCTACGGTGAAATCATTACCTGACTTCCTACATAGAAAGTCGATCTTTTCGCCTAAAATGTGGTTAGTGCCCATGCGTGTCGTTAAAAAAACCAGAAATAACTATCTTAATCTGGGCTTTTTACGTGCACCTATGCTGTCAGTATGGTAAATGTTTTAATACTTTTACAGTCGGTGGCTGATCTTATGCATTGTTAACCAAAATTCTGCAATGCGTTTTCGGTAAGGAAGGATTACTTAAGTAGAACTCTACTATTGACTATCTTGCGACGTACTCCCATGGTACTTCAGACAGGCCAGGTCGCTGTCTTTTGAATGCATTTCTTTTCGTCTGTCTGCGAAGACAGAACTCGGTAGAAAATGACTACTTACTTGGTGGCATTCACCTCATCGGTTTTCAATGCCCTTTTGTATTCAAATATATTTTATAGAAAGCTTCCATAAAAATACTATTTCTTGTACTCATGTGGTGGCAAATCGTGTCTTTTTCAAATTATATACTCAAAGAAATGGTACCTTTTGGTATTAAAAGCCCTTCTATTCCCGAGTGTCTGGAACTCGACCTTCTACTCCTTTTTTGTTTAGATTTTCGAGTCTAAAATCTGCATACTTTTCGTGTAAAGAACAACCTTGCGTACCTTTATACCTTAATATCATATAGGATCCGTGAAATGTCATAAACTCTGTGGAATATGTCGTACACCTAACGGGGAGTATTGTAGAACAGACAGATACGATATTATTTGAGTGGACTTCGTTCAGTTCTAACAAATTGCATGGGGAAGTTTGGTCCTGCAGCCCCAATTGATTGATGCCATATGGTTAGCTTTTTAAAACATTTTATTTTATACGAACTCTTCGGCTTCACAATATCACGCATTTGCATCTTCCTTACTATTTCGATTCAGCGAGTGACTGTGCACGGAGGAGGAGTGCTTATACGCCATCCCCAGTTACTTCAGGTATCAGTCCACACGCGCTTCCCTGCGCGTGCTTCGACCTCTGCTTGCGATCCTAAGTTAGGCATGTTATCTAATATTGCTTTAGTAATCTAACTATACGGTATCAGTGAAGTGAGGCTGCAGAACCATATTTAGAAAAATTTTAAACCGACAGATACTCTTCCTTCGAGTATTGAGTTTAGGGATGTGAGTTGTTATCAGGTAAGTGCAAAAAAGAATATTCATATGCATGTTTTCTGCAAAATATTTTCAGACATCGAAATTCGGTAGAGAAAATGCACGCAAATAAAGTAGTCATTTTCTACCAAGTTCTGTTTTCGCGAGCAAACGAAAAGAAATGCATTCAAAAGCCAGCGGCCTTGCATGTCTGAAGTATTACGGGATAACGTCGCGAGCTAGTCAATAGTACAATCCCGCTTAAGTGATCCTTCCTAACCGAAAACATATATCAGAATTTCGGTAAGCATTTCATGAGATCAGTGGCTGATTGACTGTGGGAAGCTTGCAAATATTCCAGGGTAATTCGGTAGTAGCTGATGGACCGAGACTGAAAAACTTCGTTTCAAAGACGTTTCCCCAAGTTCATGCGTTAACTCCGAAGGAAACTAAGTAGGGACAGTCTCCTATATCTTTGTCGGTATTCCTTTTACATAATTGCTCAAGATTGTGCAAGGTCAGGTGAAACTGGCGATTGCTGTCCATGGCGCAACGTGAC
>CACRXP010001344.1:7166-17854 GCA_902702965.1 Spirometra erinaceieuropaei
CTTTTTAGACCGTTTACCAGCTTTGTTGCACGCCGTTGTACCCGTTCGAGGCATTCTTGGTCCTTTACCAGCCATGGCCGCCATGCTTGTATGCCATATTCTAAGTGGGGCCGAACAAATGTGCCGTAAACTCTCCCAAAAAGGTCTTGGTCAAAATTTACGAAAGCCCTTTTTATTGCATGCAGCACTCCCATGGCGTTTTTTGTAGCCTTGTGGCACTGCAGTGTTGGTTTCAGGTTGTTCTGTATCCAAACCCCGAGATCCTTCTGTGAGGATTCTGCAGGGAGCCTTATATCTTTCAGGTGATAAGTCCTCAGATTCTCATTTGAATGAGAGTTGGTTGGACGCAGATGAAGGACGGCACACTTCTCCACATTGAAATCTAGAAGCCATTTATTCGACCACGCTTGCAGTCGGTGCAGATTATCTTGAAGGGATCTATGATCATTCGGACCCTTAATGACTTGCCAGAGCTTAACGTCGTCTGCAAACATTATTTTGCCGCAGTCGAGTTCCTGAAGGCTGTCATTAACGTAAAGGATGAAGAGCAATGGTCCCAGAACTGAGCCTTGCGGCACACCACTGGTCACATTCACCCATTCTGACATATCATCCCCGATACAGACACGTTGTTTCCGACCAACTAGAAACGCCCTAATCCAGTTCAGAAGATCTCCCCGGATGCCGATGTCGCTTAATTTGTGAAGAAGACGTTGGTGTGGGACAGTATCAAAAGCTTTGCGGAAATCGATGTACACGACATCGACCTCAAAACCCTTTTCTAGAGCCCTGGTCCAGATTTCCAGACAAGCTAGCAGATTTGAGAGGCAGGAACGTCCTCTCCGGAAGCCATGTTGAAAATCCTGCAAGATGTTATTTTTTTCACAAAATTGCTGTATAGCGTTCTTTACTTTAGCTTCCATCGTTTTGCAAGGGAGGCAAGTTAAGCTAATAGGTCGAAAGCTGCTTGCTGTCATCCTGCTACCTCCCTTGTGCAATGGAACGAGGTTAGCTGTCTTCCACTGTGAGGGCAGCCTTCCTGTTCTCATTGACATCTCAAAGAGAGTCGAAAGAGGCTTTAACAGCTCCGTTGATAGCTCCTTAAGTATCGGCCCGGGAATTCCGTCGGGTCCAGGAGACTTCTCAGGTTTTATTTGACTGAGGACTCGTCTGACTTCTTCCACGGGAAAGGCGACGGTTTCAATGACGGCAATATCTTGGCGCATTTGAAGCTCCCGGCTGTCTCGGTCCATTTCAAACTGCTGATTGTCTTCTATGGACTCTTCCGTAAAAACCGACTGAAAAAACTGAGACAGTAATCGCACTTTCTGTGAACCTTCAACTAATAAGTTTCCGAGGCTATCCTTTAGACACGCAATTTCGTCCCTATGTTTCCTCCTACTGCGGATGTACCCGTAAAACTTCTTGGGACATGCAATGGATTCTGCTATCAGTCGACGCTCGAAAGAACTTCTAGCAACCCGTATTTCTTTGCGGCATTTATTGCGCTGATCCTTATATTCGGCGAGTGACCTTGGATCTCGAAGTTGCAAATACTTTTTCCAGAGTCTCTGTTTCTTCTTCATGGTCCTTTTTGTCGTCGGATTGACCCACGGCGGTCGCGCACATGGTCTTGTCATTTCTATTGGGCAATGGGAATCAACCAGACGCTCTATAATCCCGCGAAAGTACTGCCAATATTCGTCTGAATCTTCTGTGTTGACCAACCAGGTTTCCTCCAAAAGAGTGCGTCTCATTGCGTTAAAGTCACCCTTCCAAATATTTCTGCGCGTCTTGATTTTTGGTTGTTGGTTGGATAGGACAGAGCACACGCAGGTAAAAGCAATATGATCGCTTAAACCGAGTGGAGGTTGTGGATTCACTTCCTTTATGAGTCCTTCTTCTTGACTGAAAACGAGATCTAAACAGTTAGATCGTTGTCCTTCTCTCATTCTTGTTCCGAATTTTATGTGCTGAATGAGGTATTCATTCAGGGAGAGCTGTAGTAGCTTGTGATCAAATGACGTGGACGGGGCGTTTGTTAGGGGAATGTTCCAGTCTATTCCTGGAGCGTTGAAGTCACCCAGAAGAAGTAAGTTCTCCTGCTTACATAACAACTCCAGTACACTAAGTAATTCCATATCGGCGATTTCATTCGAGCTGGGAGGCCGATAGACAACACACAGGTTCAGTGTCGGTAATCGTTTGATGCATATCTTGCATGAAATTATTTCAAAATTTCGGGGCGCACCGTCGGATATTTCTCGTTGACAGCAAGCAATTTCATTTGACACATAAATAGCTGTGCCTCCACCTCTACGGTGAAATCTGTCACAACGGAACAGTTGGTAGCCTTCAATTCTGACTTCGCTACTACTAATTTCCTCAGTCAACCATGTCTCTGTTAGGACAATTATGTGTGGCTTCTGTTCAGAGACTAGTAATCTGAGTTCATCTAGCTTGTTGAGAAGACTCTGACAGTTAGTGTAATAGATTTCTAGACAGCGGCCACTGGTTCGAGCAGCCTCAGGAGTTGGCACCTTTGCATCGGTTAGGCTGTCAGAATGACGGCCTTCGGCCAGAGAAATGTCCTTTGGACCTGAATTATTTGTCCATTCTTGATTTTTAGGTGTGTTTCGCAACTGTTTCTCCGCTTCTCCAGCTCCGTCATCAGCTCTCTCATTTTCATTCGCTCTTTTGGCTCGTAATCCGGCTGAAAAAAGACTTCAGAATGCTGACCCCTTAGAGATGATTTTCTCTGTAACAGAAGCTGGGCCTGTGCTTCAGTCTCCAAAATGACTTTTAGGGGTCGAGGCCGGGAATTGGAACCGGATGCTGACTGACTCTTCCCTATTCGGAATGCTTTGAGAACACTTAGTGACTCATCGTCTCTTAACAAAGTTTTCGCATACACTTGAAGAAGGTCTAAGTCATGCTTAACTCTCTCCTTTGGAATTGTTGCCGTTGATTCGGGTACTCCTTTTATGACTACATTTTGCTGGCGGCTGAACCTAGTGCTCGTTGTTGTCACACATCTTTTGAGTGACTGAGCGTTCTTCTCCAGTTTACTAGTTTCGCTGTTTTCGGATGAACTAGCTATTGGGCTAGCGAAACTGAGATCCGTGTACGATTCATTTATCTTCCTGTTGATAACCCATCCTTCTGTGTTTCCGAGGTGTTCGTCGAAAAAGTTTACCTCAGTTTCTTTTGAAACCTCCTCCTGAATATTCGGTCCACAAGGTGTTCCGATATCTTTATTGTTTAACATATTTGGGAGCCTCTGGCGATCCTTCATAGGCCTCCTGGTCGTTCTCCTTCGCTGGTCTGCGTGTACGTAGGCGGCCTTCGTTTTTTGGACCGTATAGAGGTGCGCGTTGTTTTTCTGGAATGTTTCTTTGTTATCTGAGTTCGCTTTCGCTAGTCTTTTTCTCGCCTGAGAGACTGGCATTCAACTGTGTCCAGTTCCCTGGACGAACATTCGTCAGTTTCAGCGTTTGATATGGCTAAAGAAGGCGTGGTTGCATATGTTTTTTTCCGATTCTGAATTGCCGAATTCGTCGGCTTCTTCTCTTCACGTAAGTGGTGAGTAAGCTGCCTTGACTTTTCTACCTCCATTTTTCGACCTTTTAACTCCCCCTCCATTTTTGAAAACTTTTGGATGAGTCCAAAACACGTGGTACAGATTTCATCGTCGTATGTGACATCCCCCAACGTCACTAGACTTTTTGCGCGTTTTACGGGCATTGGTCTGACAGCAGAACGTCCAACACTACAGTCATTAATATCATACGTAATAGAATATGTATTATTATTTTTAACGACATTGGCGCGAGTCACTGGCCTAGCGGTAACGTCGGTTGTCCGTCCGACCGATGGACCGGGTTCAAATCCCGCCTTGGGTATACATTTTACACCGTGTTTTGTGGGCATTTCTCTGAATAACACTACCGAGTTTACAAGTTTCAAACGGTTTTCTTAAAGGTATGACACGAAATTTCAACCAGATCGAGGATATGAGGTAAACGACTCAGCCTTTCGTAGGTTTTGGGGATTGCTCCGTGCTGTTGCAGAGAGGCGACTGGACGAAGATAGGTTATCCCTCACAAGTCCTGATGTGGTCGGAAGGAGATAGGTTTTCCGAACGAGACCCCCGTTGAAATTCTGTGAGAATCGAGATATTGCTATGAATAATCGACTTGTAAATTCCGAGAGGCCGTCAGGGTGTCCAGGACTCAGGAGACTCGAAAAAGTTAAATCCCTCGGAGGTCGAAAATTTCAAACCGAATTCAAAAGACGCGGTTATGGTTCCGTAGATTACAAAAGGGACTCTTTTTGCTATTTAAACTCCTATATAATCACACATTTAACCCACTCACCTCCTTAAGACGTCATATCCACCCACGACGTAACAGTCACCGTGAGGTCTTCGTATTTCTGCCTCTGGCACGTACTGTTAAATATCGTCGGTTATTTTCTGTAAATGCAATTGCTATTTGGAATAAACTACCCATGAATGTGAAAAATCTGGAAAATTGTCCTTTATTTAAGAGAACTATTACTCGATTTTTGCATTCAGAAAAGCTTCCTCAAATTTTGGGTGCTGAATCCACTGATCGACTGTACCGTAGCGATGGCGTTTGTGGTCTCTGAATACTACGGCCGGTCTCACCATGGACAATTTCGTTGGCGAGCATCGACAGCTGTTCCTCAAAGCCACTACTTTGATTATTCCCAACTTCATGCAAGAAATTGACGTCCGATAATCTCCGACACCGTGCCACCCCCCCACTTTTCTTGACGGTCGAATGTCTGCCGCAAGCAGTTTTTTCTCCTGAACGCTCCAAACCATAAAAACCACCATCAAGTATATTTTTATTCCTTTACCTTAGGGGTTTTTTTCACTGCTGGTCGGATTTGTGTTTAATCGCTTCCCTTGACAATGCCTGTAAACTGGCATTTAATAAAATTATCAGCATTATCATCAGATCTGTCCTGAGCCTAATTGAATTGCAACCTTATTCGATATAGATGAGAGCACTTTTTGCCGGTCTTTGTATGCTCTCGGCCTCTGTGGCAATGGGTTGATTGAGAAGCCTAATGCTCAAAATATAAATGCTCATTTGCTACCAACTGTTAGTACCAGGGAGCTTGATCTCGCCCCGTTAGATAATTGTAAGCATTACATTTGAGAGTTCGGAACAATTATTTCCATTCTTGTTATATTGTTCGGCGGCAATATTTCTAACATTCCCTCTCAGGAGTGCAAAGGTCTT
Source organism: Spirometra erinaceieuropaei (assembly GCA_902702965.1). Classification (NCBI taxonomy): domain Eukaryota; kingdom Metazoa; phylum Platyhelminthes; class Cestoda; order Diphyllobothriidea; family Diphyllobothriidae; genus Spirometra; species Spirometra erinaceieuropaei. Next base: position 12,440 of record CACRXP010001344.1, read on the forward strand.
AATTTTACTGGTAATTTGACTGTCCGTGAGGCACCCGATAGACGAAAAACAGAAATACCGCACAGAAATCTTCCTGGATCCAGACTGCAAATAATGTTGCTTTAGTTTCCCTTTACTCGTATGGCTCCAAATGTGAAACAGTTGGGACGAAAATACCCTTCACTTAACAAAATCTGCTTATATGACTAAAGTCTGCTTTTCACCATTCGAGGTTGACTTCATCTACGTACGCCGTAATAACTTTCTTAACAGTCTGATTTGGACAGAATATTTCCGTTATTACAGTCTAAAGTCAATAGAATGGAGAGTCATTGCCTTCTAGGTCTGATTTTCACCAGCCTGGTCATAGTATTATTAACGTCTAGGGATCGGTTGATCGTATCATTCAGAATCGGGCTTAATTATCCTCCTCACTTTTTCCCGCTCAGTCCAAACTTTTATGCCTTTGTCGGCTTTTAGATCAGTAGCAACTTCAGCAGCTACAACAGTAGAAAATACCTAATGAGCCAACTTTAAACGTTTACGATCCAGCGTTACCACTTCGAACGAAGCCTTTAGCAATTCAGCGTCGTTTTCATGTTTTCCTGCAAATATTTTAATTTATAAGGCCTTAAATGCCAGCTGGTCCGAAAACACCACAGGTCCGCTAACATCCATATAAACTGTCCTTTAGTCGGAACACAGCGAACTAAAAGACTCATTATTGCTCCTTGTAACAATTAATATGTGGAAGGCCACAAATTACATATACCCCAAAGGAGTCTGCCTACGTAAATTTATTATTATTATTTTTATTAAAGACCCGTCGGGGTCCCATCAAAACAAGTAAAAATAAATTTACATGCGAATTTTAGACGATGTAGACAAAATCTGCACAAAGTGCAATGCATAGTAGAAGACCGTTAAGAAAAATGATAAGCGAGGGGTGAAAAAACCCCATATGAAAATTAAAAAATGTTTGGGTTAATTTTGCGGGCGAAAAAAACCTTCGAAAAAAATAGAAATAGAAGAATGCGGGCAGGACTGGCCTGCATGTGGTGGTATAGAATGGATTATAATCGGACATCGTCAGGGCCGAAATAAATGTCTGCTGTATATGGCATTGTTTAACGGATTTCATGAAGGGGTAAGTAGCTTATTCTTCCCTAATGGTCTCACTCCTTTTCACATTCACTAATAAGAAATTTCTCCTGTTCTAATTTTCTAAACACCCAGATATCAGAAAACTGTACCGCCAAAATAGTTCGGCCCGCATTCAGTTGTCCATTGCAGACTATCGACATGCCAATAGCTCTGGAGACATTCATACTTATTCCGCAAATAATAATGCCATACAACTTAATTGTCCACATCTATATTTTTTCCGAATGATTTTGATCATATCCACGGTGTTCGGGTCACAGGAGCTATTATGTCGTCGAGTGCTAGGTTTGATATAAATGAGATGGCCCAACTTGTAACAGGTACTCTGAAATAACTCCCGACATTTGTGCACAACCGCATCGTAAAGGCGTTCGCTAATTAGTGGCTTCTCCTTTTTATAGATGACTTTGCTTTCTGCACACGAGAAAATAAAATTAGGTCAGTATATTTTAAGAGTAATAGGCAATGTCTTTGAAAATCCTATTGTAAACGGTACATGCAATATCTCACTATAAATAAACATGGTACTAAAATGTTGTCAGTAATATGCACATTTAACAGAATATTTTCCATGAAAGGGTAGAACCAAACCTTTAGAACATTCACTTGTAGATGATTTCAGTAAAATGTAATGACAGTCATCCGCATTAGCGGTATGAGTATGCAAGGCGTTGGTTTAGCACCACAGAGCTGTTCTGTTCAGACAAGCGATAGTGTCCAAGAAAATATGCATCGAGTCTTTGCTTGAACGTCTCCGTGGTATCCGCCATTATTACGTCCTCGGGAAGCCCGTTCCAGGCACCGACGACTTGCTGTGAAAAACAGTATTTGCGAACGTCCAGGCGGCATCGGGATCCTCTAAGTTTTAGAGAGTTCCCACGCAGGTTTGTTGTTGTGGCCAGGGTGAAGAACTCGTCGGGGTTTAGGGCACATTCCCGGTTCCTCAATATCCGATAGGCCTGTATGAGATCTCCTCGAACCTGCCTGCACTCAAGAGCAAAGAGTTTAAGTTCCCCAAGTCGGCAGTTGTAAGGTAAAGTCCTGAGGCCTTTTACAATTTTTGTTGCTCTCCTCTGAACTCTTTCTAGCAACTTATTGTCTTTTTTTAGCCACGGGCGCCACGCTTGGATTCCATATTCCAGATGCGAGCGAATGAACGCTCCGTATACTTTTCCAAATAACTCTTTGTCTATGTCCACGAAAGATCGTTTAATGGCAAAGAGAACACTAGTTGCTCTTTTGGACGCCCTAACACACTGAGATGAAGGCTTAAGGGTCGACAGAATGTTAACCCCAAGATCTTTTTGTTCGGTTACATTTGAAAGGCACATTCCACCAAGTTGGTAATGGTGATCCTCTCCGTCAGATCTTCCAGTCGTTTTGAGTCGCAGCGCGACGCACTTCTCTACGTTAAACTTTAGCAGCCATTTGTCAGACCATTCGCATAGGCGGTTCAGTCCTTCTTGCAGGGCCCGTTCATCATGTTCGCCATTGATCGCTCGCCATATTTTGATGTCATCAGCAAATATGACTCCATTGCAGTCCAGTCCATTCATACAGTCGTTGACATAAATTAAAAATAGTACTGGTCCGAGTACGGAGCCCTGCGGAACTCCACTCACAACTGGCACTGGTGTTGACTTCGCACTACCAATACGCACAGACTGTGATCGACCAGTCAGAAAGTCCTTTACCCAGTTTAATAGGTTTCCCCTTATTCCTGACTCTCGGACCTTGTAAAGTAACCGGTGGTGTGGAGTTCAATTCAATTCAATTATTTTTATTAAAGACCCGTCGGGGTCCCATCAAAGCAAGTAAAAATAAATTTACATGCAAATTTTAGACGATGTAGACAAAATCTGCACAAAGTGCAGTGCATAGTTTTTGAGATTAGAAGTCCGTTAAGCAAAATGAAAATGAAAAAAACGAGGGGTGAAAAAAAAAACTCCAAAGCAAAATTTAAAAATGATTGTAGCATTTTAACAGGAGAAAAAAAACCCCTCAGAAAAATAGCATCAGAAAAAAACAGGGAGGACTGGCCTGCATGTGGCGGTACAAAATTGAATATAGTCCGACATCAACATGGCCGATATAAATGTCCGCTGTATATGGCATTGTGTAGCGGATTTCATAAAATGGTACGTAGGCGGGTCGGTGAGGACTGGCCTGTATCGCCTTGAATAAGAAAAATAAGTGCCGAAATTGAAAACCAGTCTCAAGCTGATAGGAACCCAGATGCTGTCGGTTTCATTCAATCGAGTCCATCCGAACATGGGGGAAGGGAGATGCGACCAGACTGCTAGTATATGGCGAATATAGAAGGCTTCGCCAAGAGCATCGATGGAGCGCATTCAGTGAGGGCATCATGAAGATCAGTCCCGAGGCGATAGGAACCCAGATGCGGTCGGTTTCATTCAACCGAGTCCATCCGAACATTGGGGAAGGGAGATGCGTCCAGACTACTAGTATATGGCGAATATAGAAGGCTTTGTCAAGACCGCCCAAGGAGCGCATTCTGTAAGGGCACGATGACAACCAGTCTCGAGGCGACAAGAACCCAGATGCGGTCTGTTACATTCATCAGAGTCCATCCGAGGATAGGGCAAAGGAGATGCGACCAGATTACTAGTATATGGCGAATATAGAAGGCTTCGCCAAGAGCATCGATGGAGCGCATTCAGTGAGGGCATCATGCAGATCAGTCCCGAGGCGATAGGAACCCAGATGCGGTCGGTTTCATTCAACCGAGTCCATCCGAACATGGGGGAAGGGAGATGCGACCAAACTACTAGTATATGGCGAATACAGAAGGTTTCGCCAAGAGCGTCGATGGCGCGCATTCTGTGAGGGCACGATGCATGAACTAAAAAATTGGAATAATTAACATTTCTGGTGAGGGATCTTAGGTAGCGAGACTACTCATAAAGGAAGGAAACGTGAACAGATACGGAAATTTAATAGCGGCATGCTAAATTCCCGGTGGCCCTTTCTCAGTGTCATAGAAAAAGTTGTCTAGGAAGGATGAGGAAAATAAAAGTTTAATCGAGTCAGTATTCAGATAAAGGCGTAGCCTTCTCTTAAAGGTGTGTAGATTTTCTGAAGATCTTATATTTATTGGAAGGTTATTCCAGAGGAAAGTATACCTGGAAGCGAAAAAAAAGGAGCGTTTAGAAGTGGAGGACGCTGGAAGAGGTATAATTAGAGACGAGTTGCGAAGATTGTATGGGCGAATACTAGGGGTGAGTGCTGAAATCCTAGGAAAATTTGAACTATGATTAATGCGAAAGAGGAGACAGAGGCCCGCTTCTAGTCTTCGAACCCATAAAAATTTTTGGTTAATTAGCTGACATCTATCTGAGTAGGAGATATTGGGAAAAAACGTCTTTGGACATTTTTAATTTTTAAACGACTGGCTTCATTCATCAAACCAAAGAATGGGCAACAATACTCGAGAATGGGAAGTACAAACATACGATAGAGCCTTAATTTAATTTCAGGAAGATAGAAATTGGAAAAAATAAAGCCACAAATCTGGGCAGCTTTGATTGTAATTCTGTCAGCGTGCGGTGAAGGATCAGGATTAGTAGTGTAGCTTAAACCTAAATCCTTGATGGTGGTACATTAAATCATAGGTGTTCCTTGAAAGACCACAGGTTGGGGTAGCCTATCAGGTCCAAAACACATATAACGACAGTTAGACGGAGAGAATTCCATTAGCCATTTTCAGCTCCAAGCTGAGAGAGCAAGCAAGTCAGCATGGATTTGCTCCAGGAAATGAAGGCTCGTAGAGTTTTTGAAAGAATATACACATTTGAGATCATCGGCATAAGGTCAAGGCGCGCAGCTCAATTTCAAAGATAAGTGAAGCTCTGCATTTATCTGGATATTCTTAAGTAATTAATGCCTGTTTTTTTCTTGAGTCCGTTTTAAAAGGCGCCTTTCTATATAAGGTAAAATATTTTTCCCAGTTTGTTTGACAGTCTGGCAAAATAGTCGTATTTTGTAAAAATCCATTGTAGTGAATCCTTTCCCTACTACCGCTTTCTAGTTTTCGTGGTAAAAAAAAAACAGTTATACGTGCTACTCAGTGCGCGTTTCCGTTTTGATCCCTCTTCTGTAACGAAAAAACTTTTTTTTTTTGTCTGTAATGCCCCGCAGAGCACGTGCTAAAAGGCGAAAGCTTGCGGCCTCCCCACCGTCTCTGGGTGCTAAAATCGTGACTGAAGACATGGCAGACGCCAGCGTATGTTCTTCGCCGTCTGCAGATCTGAT
>CACRXP010001344.1:35598-58806 GCA_902702965.1 Spirometra erinaceieuropaei
TGCCTGTGAGAGTAAGCGATCAAAATTGTCTTTGGCGTTGGGAGGACGATAGACGCAGCCAACGAGTAAGCAGAACTTATTTTTTAGTGAAACCTGGATCCAGCAGCTGCCTTCTACTGCGGAAAAGTGCGGGAGGTCAAGCGGCAAAATTGTAAGTGTTTGCTTAAATTTGACGCAACACCAACGAAAAGCAGTCGTTTAGTAACTCCTTTGCAAAACGCCTTTCTACTAATTTTGATTCATTTTTTTCCTTCGTCTGAGTGCAGATATAATTCTGGCGCAGTATATATCTCCCCATAGGTTATTACTAAGACTTTTAAATACTGCCGCTATTCAAAAACGCAGGAGGAAGGTGTCGAACCTTCCCAGGACAATTAGTCGCGTTTTCTCAGTCAATATTTCGAGCAGGCTTTCCTGAAACATAGAAGAACTTAAGTATCTCCTTAGCTAATAAGTACAGGAAAGTATAAAATATTCCATCTTCAGCAAACGTTCTCGGAAAGATAATTATTCGGGAAATTATTGTTTCGTATCTGCCTGCTAAGCGTGTATTTATATATAAAAGATAGCCAGAAACTCGTCACTTAATATTTCCTTATCATTATTGCCCTTCACAATTAACAGCAGTTGGTGACCATCATATATTTTGATCTTAGTAAAACATTTGACAGAGTACTACCTGAAAGCCTTTTGGTAAAACTGGAAGCCCTCGGTACTCGGCATCCTCTACTGCACTTAATTGGGTGCACTTGTCCAACCGCCGTCAGAAGGTTATGGTTGGCGACTGCTGCTAGCCGCCTCGCTCGCTCGTCATAGCGAGGAATAAAAGAATGTGAAAATTGTAGACAACGAAATCATCAAAAGGGAAGGCAGGTCTCTATGGAATCATCCGGTGAAATTGACGGTTACCATGCCGGTCATCAGTTCCACCGAATACTTGTTAATTTGGAGACAGACAATGGACCGAATATTTCGTGCGAAATGTACAGCAGTAACTGTCAGACGCAAGAACCAACAAACAATTTTTAGAGACCGAGAGAGCCCAAAAACATAATAATGATGTACACAAACCTACAGAATCTTTTTAGCAAATTGGATGAAATTAAGCTGACCGTGGCCTATTTGCAAGCTGGCTTTATAGCTTTTACAGAGGCACGGTTGAACGAGCAGATAGCAGACGCAGAAGTCATGTTAGACGCATTTCAGTCTATCCGCAAGGATCAAAGTGGACAGAGGGGTGGGGGAATCGTGATGTTCATACTGCAGGGCATTAGCTACGTCACGGAAGGATCCTCACCAAAAGGGAACACTGGCAGTGAAATCCTTAGTTGTAAATTGAAATTACCGAACCAAATGAACCTCCATGTTACTCTGGTATACAGACCTCCCGGACAGCGGAAGGACACGGACGGTGAACACATCACAGAGTTAAAGCAAATCAGCCGTAGCAAACACGCAATAATACTTGTAGATTTCAATTCTCCGGACATCGATTGGGGATCGATGCACTGAACGCGATCGGAAAAGTCATTCGAACAGAGGCTACGCCGGTTAGTTACTGATGAATTCCTTACTCAACATGTCACAATGAACACCTGATTCCGAAGTGGACAGCAGCAAAGCCGTTTGAAGCTCATCATTAACAGGGATGAAAACTCTGACCTTGAGCTGACTTCTAACACAGGCCTGGGCCAAAGAAATCATTGCGTTCTTGTTTGGGGGTACAGTCCTTTTTATTTACCCGAGGTTCGAAAGGAAAAGAAGAGAAATGTATGGAAATAAAATTATTCCAAAAGGAAACGGCTGCTTACTGAGATGGAATGGAACCCTGCGCATGTATATGAGCCAAACGTCGCCTGAGTTTTCTTTAAGAACGTGATCGGCTACTCTGTAGAAAACTGTTGCCATCTCAAAAGGAGACCAGGCGTCTCCGGACCAGGGTGGGTGACATCAGAAATAAAAGGAAGTTTCAAAAGGAAATGGAGACTATGGAATAGGTACAGTACATGTCAACAGTCCGAACACCTCTTGAAATTTAAGAAACAGCAATATAGCTGTCCGAGTCTAATGAGAGAAGAAAGGGCAGCATTTGAGTCGAAAATAGTCAAAGGAATACCGAAAAACCCGTAGAGGTTCTTTGCATACGTGAATAGGGCAGAACGGAATCGGACCTCCATTCCTTGTCTCAAGAATTATCAGGGAACCACGTTAACCGATAGCCCAGATAAGACAAAGCTCTTATCCGATTTCTTCATGTCCGTTGTTATGACCCGGCCTGGTACTTGAAAGCACGTTGTGCGTATACGCACTCGGCCCTTTTTCCCAATACCAAAGCCGCAGACAAAAAAAACACGACAGGCCATGGAAAGTGTATTAGAAAAACCGAAAGTCGCAACTAGCTGAAAGGGACGCATATTTATAACACCCTACTGTGGTTCAGCGGCGTTCGGCCCAATGCCCTTCAGAAAGAGGGAAGTAGCCAGTAGAGAGGCGCCACGATGAAGATGGCAGGGCTGACGAGAGTGTAAACGCACGTGGCCTCCGCGGATTGGTTGGTTCTTGTTTTTGGGAGTGTTGGCACTCCCAAAACCTCCCCTTTCAAGTAGGCCAGTACCGATTTTGGCGTGGATTGACCTGCATCGGCAATGTTGATCGGCGCACGCGGTTGGCCTGGCATCTTGGGCGTGGTTTGTTGTCTGGAGACACGGGGACAGTGACTGATACCGAAGATGGTACATCCGAAGGAGTCGCAACAGTGGGTAAGGTAACCGACCGATCTGTGGAATGGCGAAGGTATCCAGTAGGATGCCAAGAGAGAGTGATGGCATCGACTCGGGCCCGGCTGTGTTACTGCAATGTCGCCGTCGGATATGGTTTCGGTGACGAATCTAGATGTCATCACCAACGTCGACATCGAAAAAAATACTTCCTCTGTGTGCTACTACGGTTACCTTGATCCAGTCTGTGAACCCAGTTCGATAAACACGAAAAAAGACAGGTGTTCAGACGGAAAGCTTGCAACGAGAGGCTTAAGACGTCTGCGGGGGCTGCAAACCGGTAGGAACGAGTGCATGAAACGTTGTACGCGGTTTTCGGCTCACCAAAGCTTCGGCAGGAGAAACACCACCAAGGGACACCGGGTCCAGTTTTGTCCTGTAGGGAAACAAGAACGCCTGGATTATCTCGTCCGTGGTCCCCTCTCACGAGCTGTCAATAGGGCTCTCTTAAAGGTGTCGACAAAACGCTCCGCCTGATTGTTCTATTGAGAATGGTAGGGTGGGGAGCGAAGGTGCTGGACGTTGTGCTGGTGGCAGAAATGCTCAAACGTCGAAGAAGTAAACTGAGGGGCATTATCTGAAACCAGGACTTCCGGTAAGCCATGTTGGCTAAAAATTCGTCGTAGGAAGGCGATAGTGGCAGAGGCGGTCGCTGGATTCAGCGAGGCAATCTTGGGCCACTTCGAGTAGGCGTCAACCAAGATTAGGTAGGAGACTCCGTTAAGTGGATCAGCGAGGTCGATATGCACGCGCGACCAAGGCCTCTTTAGTGGTTTCCAGGGTAGTGGAGGTTGACGAGGCGGCATCTTGGCAGCTTGCTGACATCGAGAACTGCGTCAATCCAGGTCGTTGATGTACCCGTCGATACCCGGCCGGTAAGCAAAACTGCGATCAATAAACTTAATTCGGCTGGAACCAGGATGAGCCGCATGGAACTGGCGTAGTCCAGTGGGTCGGAGGGAATATGGAATCAGCACACGGTCCGCAAACATGAGACAGGAGTCAACCACGGACAGCTATGGTCGGCGAAAGAAAAGTAGGCGAAGATCGCCAGCGAGAACAGTGGTTGGCCAGCAGGTCTGTACGAAGTGATGGCCTGACGGAGGGCAGGATCCTGTTCAGTAGCACGTCGGATGTCCGCGGCAGTGACAGGGATACCTCGTGTGGCGTTTGATAGCTGACAGCGTACATCGTCCTCAATCGGAATAGCGGCAATCACGGTATCTTCCCCAGGTTCCTGCTCATCGCTGATGAGGCGAGTAAGTTCGTCAGACGGACCAAGGTCTGTAGTGCGACAGTAGCGAATTGCGAAATCGTAGCCAAGAAGGATGGTTGCCCATTGCTGAAGTCAGCTGGCTGAGTGGACGGGAATACCCTTCTTCGAAACGAAGATTCTCAGCAATGGTTTGTGACCTGTCAACGACGGGAAGTGGCAACCGTAAAACAGGTTGTGAAACTTCTTGACAGCAAACACGAGGGCTAGGGCCTCTTCCTCTATCTGCCCGTAGTTCTTATCCGCGGGAGTTACCGTGCGAGATGCGTGCATGACCAACTTTTCAGACCCGTCAGGAAAAGTATGTGAGATGACGGCACCAACTTCGTGGTTAGAAGCATCTGCAGCAACAACGATCGGTAGCGTCGGGTCGTTGTACGTGAGCAGCAGGTCTTAAATCAGCATCAACTTTAGCTGGGCAAAGGCCTTTTCACAGTCGGGGTACCAGCACCAGGGAGCATCCTGCAGTAGACGGTTGAGCGGGACCCGTAAGTCATGCAGTGATGGTAGGAAGACGCTATAGTAGCTGATCAGGCCAAGGAAAGTACGAAGTTGCGATACATTCCTGGGTGCAGGCATCCGTTGGATGGCGTGGATGTTTTCAGGATCTGGATGGCGACCGGTGACGTCAAAAGCGAGTCTTAGGTACTTGTTAGAGTCGAGGAAGAATTGGCACTTGTCGGTCCGCATGTAGAAGCCATATTCCTGCACACGTTCGAGCATTGCGCACACTCGGTCTTGCAGCTCGGCAAAGGAACAACCCACGATGATAATGTCGTCCAGTTACCCAGCTGTGCCAGGGATGCCAGATAGCATTGCGTTCATCGTTTGTTAGAATCGAGCTGGGGCGGTCTTGACACCAAAGTGCAGCCTGATATATCGGAACAGACCGCGGAGGATGGTGATGGTCAACCATTCGCGCGAATCTGGGGTGACCTCGATCTGCAAATACGCATCAGCGAGATCCTACTTGGTAAAGCAAGTGCCACCATTCAACAGGGTGAAAAGATCATCCGGAACCGGCAGTGGATAGCTCTTCGGCGTCAGCGCGGCAATGAGACCGATGGAGAAGTCAGCACAAATGGAGATCGAAGCATTGGACTTTTTAAGCACAACGATTGGATCGGCTCAGGCGGAGTAGGATAGAAGAACTAGAACATCCTGCTCATCCAGACGCCTCATTTTAGCCTTGACAAGTGGTAGGGCTGCATATAGCACTAGTTTCTTTGGACGGATGATTGGTTGACTTCCAGGAAACAGATGTAGCACGGGTTGAGCGTATGTGCAACGACCCAGGCCATCTTGTTACACTGAAGCAAACCACTGGAGTAGGTCCTTGGCATGTTCTGCGAGCACAGCGGAAATCTGCACCTGACCGCAAACAACACGGACCAGAGTATCAGCCAAACTGAGCTGTTCAATCTAGTCGAGGCCAAGTAGGTTAAGATAAGACTTGGTGATGTAGCAGATCGCAGTGATGCTAGTACCGCGGGACAAGACACAGCATTGCAGTTGCCGGGATCTAAAAGTGTGAAGGATTGGCTTGTGTCCGGAAGCTGGTATTGATTTGCAGAACCCATCACGGTGTCCCATCTGATTACAACTTTGGCAGCGATGCTGGCGGAAAGCGCAATCCCGATGGAAAGGAAATATGTGAATCAATGTCTGCAACCACTTAATGCTCTAATTTCTTCACATGCTTGCTTGTTTATCGATTTTTTATGTACAAATAGGGAGCTCAAAGGCGTAAGCCCATTTCCCTCAAATACACTGACTGACTAATATTGAGAACAATCGGTGATTCCTCACATTTTACCAATAAACACATAAGTTATTTCAAAAAATCGCACTGCTCAGGAAAGGACGGGATTTCAAATTCGAACATCAAATCGGCATTCAAACTTCCCATATAGCGCAGTCTTTTATTCTCTGTTTTATATTTCAAACGGATTTTTTCCTAAAGCATGTAAGACGTCAATCATCGGTCCTGTCTTCAAGTCTGCATCTCTGTCCGATGTTAATAACTCCTGGGGCGTACATAAAACACCGTCTCTAGCAAAGCTTTTTGAAAGGATAATTTCCAATGAAATTCTTGACTTCTATCTTGCCAATTGGATTTTAAATCCTAGTCAGCATAGATTTTTGCCTGAACGATCCTGCGAAACACGCCACTTGGCTTTTCTTAATCTAATCACTTCTCTTCGTAATGAGCAGCAGTCAGTGGTAGTTATTTACTTTGATCTTAGCAAAGCCTTTGACAAGGTGTCCCACAGACGTCTTTTAGTAAAAGTGGAAGCTCTCGGCATCCGGCCGCCTCTACTCGACTTCATCAGGTCCTATCTGCCCAACTGATATCAGAAATTAATGGTCGGTAATAGCTACTCGACACCTCACTCGATCAGGAGTGGTGTACTACAAGACACGGTTTTTGTTACGCTACTCTTCCTTCTGTACATCAGTGATACTTCGACTGAACTCGGAAACTCGCAAACTTTTTATGCCGGTGACCTTAAGTGTGTTTACTCATATTCTAGGGACACCGAAAATGTTTGTGTTGAAAAAATTAGTGCCGAATTACCACGCCTAAGCAGATGGAATTCAAAATGGCAGATGAAGTTTTAATCGCCCAAGTGTAGTTTCAGGTCTCTTAGTGCTGCCAAACTTCCTGGTCCCATAATTTTTCAGAATAACCCACTCTCAGCATGCTTCACAACAAACGATTTAGTTTTAAGTTGTATGAATAAACCTTCTTTATCACCTCATGCAGCTAAAAACTCTGCCAAAGCCGCGCAGAAATAGATAGATAGATAATTTTTATTAAAGACCCGTCGAGGTTCCATCAAAGCAAGTTAAAATAATTTCCATGCGAGTTTTAGACGAGGTAGGCCGAATCTTTACAAAATGCAATCCCTAGTTTCTGAATTAGAAGTCCATTGAGAAACATGATGATTGAGGGGTGAAAAAACTCCTTACAAAAAGGTGAAAAGGATTGGATTAATTTTACAGGAGAAAAAAACCCCTCCATAAAAATGATAACAGAAAAAAGCGAGCAGGACTGGCCTGTAGGTGGCGGTACATAACGGAATGTTGTCGGTCATCGTCAGGGTAGCAATAAATGTCCGCCTTGATGGGTACGAATGTGGGTCAGACAGGAGTGGCTTGCAAATGACAGTGTATACGGGATTCACAATTGAGATCGTCTGGGCCGAATCGGTACGCCACGTCAAAGAGGCCAGACGCGAGGAACCCAGATGCGATCGGCCACAGCACGCTTCGAGCTCAGCCGAGCAGTGAGGAAGGGAGGTACGACCGAACTACTAGTAGACAGTGAATACTGAGGGTTCCGCCGTGAGCGTCGACAGACCGCATGAGGTCGGAATGCGGGAGATGACATCAAAAACCGCGAAAATTGTCGCTATCGGAGGGGGGGGGGAAGGATAGCAATGGATTTAGAAACCAATTCAAAACAGGGGTTTCTAATGATATAATTAAGAGTTACCACTTAATCTACCACTAAATCCCAGGAGGACCCTTCTCGAAGTCAAAAATCTGAGTGTTCGGGAATGAGACCGTTACAGTGCCTTTATGCTTTCCGGTGTAAGATGGTTGCGTAATTTCGACTTGAATACCAGTAAATTAGGCGATAATCTAATTTCAGGCGGAAGATTATTCCAAAGGAAGGCATATTTGGAAGCAAAGAAGAGGGAGCGCTTAGACGTAGTACAAAGAGACGGCGGAATCACCATGCAGGAGTTGCGCGTGGCATAAAACCGATCTCTCGGAGTGAGAGTGTCAATGTGCGAAAGACTAGAGCTAGAGTTGATGCGAAAAAGGAAGCAAAGGCCAACTTCGAGTCTTCTCACCCACAAAAACTTCATGTTCGCCATCTGACATCTCTGAGTATAAGAAATACTGGACGAAGCTTGAGAGAACAGTTTCCGGGTGAAAACCCTCTGAACATTTTCGATTTTATTACGGTCGCAGGCGTTCATTAAACCGAAGAAAGGACAGCAGTATTCGAGGACTGGAAGAACAAACATTTGATAAAGTCTTAGCTTCATTTCCGGAAGGAAAAAATTATGTGATATGAATCCACATATCTGCGCGGCTTTGGCAGAGATTCTATCTGCATGAGATGATAAAGCAAGTTTATTTGTATAACTTAGACCTAGGTCCTTTATGGTGAGGCATTCTGAGAGTGGGTTATTCTGAAAGATTATGGGACCAAGAAGTTTGATAGGACCAAAAGACATGAAACTACACTTGGATGATGAAAACTCCATCAGCCATGTCGAACCCCATCTGCTTAAGCGTAGTAAATCGGCATTTATTTTTTCTACACAAACATTTGCGGTGTCCTTAGAGTATGAGTAAACACACTTAAGGTCATCGGCATAAGTAAAAGTTTGCGAATTTCCGAGTTCAGTCAAAATATCATTGATGTACAGAAGGAAGATTAACGGACCCAGAACCGTGCCTCGAAGTACGCCACTCGTGATCGAGTGGGGTCTCGAGTAGCTATTACCTACCATGACTTTCTGATATCGGTTGGACAGATAGGACCTGATGAAGCCGAGTAGAGGCGGCCGGATGCCGAGAGCTTCAAATTTTACTTAAAGATGTCTATGGGGCACCTTGTCAAAGGCTTTGCTAAAATCAAAGTATATAACAACCACTGACTGCCGCTCATTAAGAAGAAAAGTGATTAGATTAAGAAAAGCCAAGTGGCATGTTTCGCAAGATCTTTCAGGTAAAAATCCATTCTGACTAGAGCTTAGAAGCCGATTAGCTACACAGAAGTCAAGAATTCCATTGAAAATAATCCTTTCAAGAAGTTTTGCTAGAGACGGCGTTTTGTGCACGCCCCGATAGTTATTAACATCGGACCGAGATCCTGACTTAAAAACGGGAATGATAATTAACGTTTTCTATGTTTCAGGAAAGAATTCTTTTGAAATATAAACAGAGAATAAATGACTAAGCAATATGGGAAGGTCGGGCGCTTGTTTAATAATCGAATTAGGAATCCCGTTCGTTCCTGAGCAGTGTGAGTATTTCAAACGGCTTATGTGTTTCTTAATGAGATCTGAGAAGACATCAATTGTACTAAGTGTCCTATCTGAAAGTGATCGAAAGAAAGGAACCGGATCGGACTCGGTAGCAAGGTGTTTTGCAAAGAAAGCACTAAAAAACTCTGCCTTGTCAGTGCCATCGGTGAGGAAGACTTTGTGATCATTTAGCATGGGTGGAAGTTCATGACCACGTTTAGAGGAGGACCGATGACGGAAGATGTTAGCGACGGATTTGCCAGGGTTCGAACCACTGAGAGCAATTGATTCTCTTTGCCTGTCGCGCGCTTGGCGAATCCTTGAGGCCATCTCAAATATCTCTGTGATTCTAAGATGATCAGATAAGGAACTAGTGGATGGGTCACGCAGTTTTCGCCTCATTTTTTTTAGTCTGTTCTGAAGAAAATGAGGAACAAGGGAATCTGAAGAATTAGGCTTGAGATATCTACGCGGCAAAAACTCTAGAATGTCCTTGGAAACATTGGACATGACATCACGAAGAATGGTTACATCGCTATAACTGAGGAAGCCACACCAATCCAAGGATCTCATATGGTTATTTATTACGTCGCTATATACGCAGTCGTAGTTCATGAAAGTCTGAACGGCGCTTGTCTTTTTTGAAAAGGCAAGCGGTAGGCAACAATGAATTAATACGTGGTCACTGTCAAAGAGGTCCTTTTTTAAAGCAACAGAAAGAGGAGCAATGTCATTGGTAAAGATTAGATCTAAAATGTGATTATCTCTTGTTGGAGAGCGCACCAGTTGGGACCAATTAGAAAAATTGACATTATCTTGAAAGGGCTGGAATCTGGGTGGGCAGCTATTGGAAACCCAGTCAATTTCAGGAAGGTTAAAGTCCCCAGTGATTATTTTAACATCGAAAGCAGCTTCTGAAATTAATTTAAAGATTTCACAGAGTTGTGAATCATCATTGGCTAAAGAATTCGGGGATTGTAGGTACAGCCAATAATTGCCTTTCTTTGCGGCGAGAGAATAACAGATGCAAAGCAGAAGTTTCCCGTGAATGAGGAAACAACCAAGTAATAGGGAGAGTGCTTTAGGTAGGATTTAAGATAAAGAAGACAACCACCCCCACGCCTAGTCGTGCGGCCTTGGCGGTAAAAATCGAAGTCATCTATGAGAAGGGCAGAGTCAGGAATTAGAGAACGAGTCCAAGATTCTGTTACACATATAATACCAGGCGCCATTTCGAGAGCAATGGCTCTGATTTGGGCCATCTTGATTATAACAGACCTGGCATTCAATAATATAATATCTAATGTGTTTCGAACGGCAATGCTATTTTCGACGGTATTTAGAAAAAATTTGTTGGCGGATATGTAAGCTGTGAATTAATGACACTTGGAGAGTAAGTACCACTTAATTTAGAGTTATTGACGTACGGGAAGTCAGGAAGACGAGGCTGAGTATGAGACCTAAAGGAGGTGGGGATATAGTTTTCAAACATTGGAATGCTAGGGGAGTTAGAACATGGATAGACTTGTTGGTAGTTAAATAATGGAAGGGGAGGAGGAGGAGGGAGGCTGGAAGGAAAGTGGGGGCTAATGGGTGAGGGTAGGCCACAAAAAACTGAAATGGTGGGAAACCAGGTCTAGATTGGAAGTCAAAGGAGATATGTTGACGTACCTGAGAGCAGTTGGCCTTAAGTTTTGGGAAGCCTGAACTAGGTTGGGGCATAAATGATTTAGGGCAATTCATGTATGAATTATTTTGCTGGATGTATAGTAGGGCCTTGATAAGTAACCGGTACGCAGGACAGAGAATTATTCCGGGTTATAATTGGAGCTGCGGGTTTGTAGACGTGCTGGTCTGAACATTCTTGTTAGATCTAAGAGAAGGCGTCGTATCCCTAAACGGAACTGTACTACCTATCTTTTGGGTCGGAGTCTGATTCAATTTTTGAGTCTCACCGTTCTGACGCCAAGCCACGGGTGACTTAGCTGTAGACCTTACAGCACCCAGTTGGACAATAGAAGTTATCGGTCTAGCTGATTTAGACAGATTTTCATGTGTCTCAGCGGGACTATCCGGAGGATACGAAACGACAAATGCGGTTGCTGCTGCTGCAAGTTTAGGGGCACGCAAATGCGTCAAGTGGCTTGAGTGAGATGGAGATGTAGGAGAAAGAGGAAGGAGGGAGTCAGATGTCGCAGGCGTAGGAGAAGCTGAATCCTTACGGCCACTTGTATTATGACCGAGTTGGGGAGCATTAGACTGAGAAGCAGTAGGTTTACGTGAGAATAGAGACCCCATTCTACGCTCCATAGGAGTAAGATCATGACAAAGGAAAAATTTTGCCTTCTCTAGGTACGCTGTGACACGCTCTCGATGAGTAAAGATTGTGTCAACTTCGATTGATGAAAACAATTTGACCAAGATGGGTGGATTTGTACTACGGGAGGACAAACGTTTGGCGTCAGCTATTTTATAGTTGAAACCACATGAATACAGGAAACTGGTCGCAACATCAATTGGCCGAGCAGATGGAGGAACATTTTTTAGCAGGAAGTTGTAAGAACGCATCTGTCTATCACAAGATTCACTGGCGATCAGGTGAACAAGTGAGTCGAGACGCCTACATTCTTCAGAGGGAATATCGGAGATGTTCCCGTCGAATAAATGTCCAAGAATTGTTAGCAAAGAGCCAAACTTTAGCATAAAGTCATTGCAGTGGTCAAGTGCAGACAGATTAAGCTGCCGACCAATTACAACGGGTGACGACTGACTAATAATATCATCTGACTTAGATTTAGGTACAGCTTCTGACTTACGTTTAGTTAGGCCGTGTTTACTTACAAGAGCCGAGTGCTTACGTCGACCAGTGACTTTTGGTCTCATCTTGTCTCGAGGCAATTTGTGATTAAGAAAACTTCTGGCAGACAAGTTGACTGAATTTCAGATAGGGGCTAACGATGTAAAAATAAATTACAACAGTTAGAGAGGAATCGGATGCACAAAATGAGAATTGCAAAGTGCGATTAGTGAACAACGGGCATAGACTAGCAAAACTCGAAAGGAGATGGCAGCGGGCAGTTCTTAGAGAAAAGGCCTGTATTTAAGGAAATTCAACCAAAAACGGGTACTAAAATCGTTAGATCTCACAGAAAAACCACTAAAAATAATATCCTCCACTTATCTTCAAATTTGAAACCAGCGGCTTGACCTTGACCTATATGTGGATTCATATCGCATAATTTTTCCTTTCTTAAATACATCAGTATATATGAGGGGTGTAGGTAAAGCCTTTGAAAATCCTATTTACCGACCAAGACTAAATAAAAACCTGCTTATGTGTACGCAGACAAACGGTGCATTTTATCCGTCCTTATCAAGTAAATATATGGCCATTACGAGAAATCTTATCAAGTCTTCTTGTATATTTCTGAACACTTTCAACCAGCACAATCGAATCAGGTAGTTTGTACCAATCTTCAGTTAGCCGGTGCTTTGTTATTAACGTAATCTAAGATTTTGTCAAATGTTTGTTCTTCCCGTCCTCGAGTACTGCTATCCTTTTTTGGTTTAATAAACACATGCGACCGAAGTAAATTCGAATACGTCCAGAGAGTTTCCACTCGGAAGCTCTTCTCTCAAACCTCATCCGGTATTCGTTATCTGTAAGATGTCAGTTGACGAACAGTAGATTCTTATGGATGGAAGACCCAAAACTGTCCCTCGCTGCCCGCTGCTCATTAGCTGTAGCTCCAATCTTTCACGCACTGACAATCCTGCTCTGAGTGGTGCTCTCTGTGGTGATTCCGCGGCCTCCTTGCTCTACATCTATATTTTCCCTCCCTTTTTAATCAAAATATGTTGTTCTTTGAAATGACCCTCTATAAGAGCTCAGGTCTACATCTAAATTATCATTATTCAAACCGAAATTACGCAAGCACCTAACCCAGGGGACACATAAAGTCATGATTGACCGTTTAATTTCTTAATATTTAAATTCTGGAATTTGAAGAGGTTCCTTTTGGGATTTGATGGTGGATAATACACGTTTTGCTTATTCAAATGGCAACGCTTTCTTAGATTTTTACGGCCTCCATTTTTAATTGGTAATTACACCAACTACTATTAATCCTCCCCTGCAGCAATGATTTTCGCAGCTTTTGATGTCATTTCCCCAGTTTGACCTAGGACGGTCTGTTGACGATTACGGCGGACTACTTCGTTTTCGCCATCTGCTAGTAGTTTGGTCGGTCGGTAAAATAGTGTCATGGTCACATCTCCCCACGCTCTAATGACCACCGCAGCCAATAATTTCTCATCCTTAGCTGGACTCTAAGCAGACTGTGACCGGTCACGTTCGCCTCCCTCTCGTATTGCCAACTCGGGGGTTACTTCTGCCGCCAAAACATAATATGATGATCGTATCTGCAGAAAATAGCCTCATCCAGTTTAAGAGTTCTACCTTAGCGATGTCTGTTTTGAACCATCGTACATTTCCACACGCTGGACGATCCTGTCGGACCCGCACACTTGTCTTTTCATGGACGACTGCTTTTTCTCCTTTAAAACCAATCAAATCAGACTCATTTTGCCGTTTTTGAAACAAGAAGTTTTCTTCACTGTTAGCTAACCGTTTTTTATATCAGACTGCCTATTTTTCAAACACAAACTCAGTCAGTCAGTGTATTTGAGGGAAATAGGCTTACGCCTTTGAACTCCCTATTTGTACATAAAAAATCGATAAAAAAGCAAAAATGTGAAGAGATTACAGCATTAAGTGAATGCAAACATTGATTCACATATGTCACTAGTCACATGACTAAAATGTCACATAGTCCGCTTGTTGCTGCAGCATATATCTGTCAAGGCGACATTTAAATGTTTCCACAGATTGAGACGTAACAGCCGTCTCGGGCAGGTTATTCCACGGTTCCACGACACGGTTGGAGAAGAAATATTTTTTCACATTTAGTCTACCCTGTGGCGCACGTAGCTTGAAGGGATGTCCCCGGAGGTTAGTTGTTGTGGCGAGTTGGAAAAAGTCAGCGCGCCGAAGGGCACAATCCAAGCCGCGCCCGATACGGAAAGTTTGTATCATGTCTCCGCGCAACTGCCTATAACTCAGAGGATAGAGATTAAGATTAGTTAAGCGGATCTCGTATGGCAGTGTACTTTGACCTCTTATTAATTTTGTTGCTCGTCTCTGCACCCTTTCGAGCAGATCGTAATCCTGATGCGTTCAGTAATAGTTTACATGTTTAAAAATTGCTCAGGAATTTGCGTTTACTTACTATGAATTTCGTCTTCAGGGTACTAAATAGATCAATATACTCATTTATCATGTATGGGCGCCCAACGCAAGGCACGTCCTCTTATCTGGCAGATTCTGTCGTAGTTATAAATTTGGCGTGCTTTTCCGGCCCGTGGTTGCCATTTTAAAGAGATTGAACAACAATGTTGGAGGCAAAATCTATTTCACTTGGCTTTTCTTCAGATGAAATGCAGGTCCTAATCGTGCTAACATAGAAAAATACCCAAAGTTTGCCCATGAACGGCAAAATAATTGCGTTAGTACATATTTGCCTCCGGAATTGTAACGAACACTGCCGACTGCATCAGTTGGGGCGCATTTATCTAAAACAAGAAGTGCGAACAATGCGCTCTTTGGTTAAGATTGCATAAAAAAAATTCAGGAACAGCTGAGCGTATCTGAAGGAGCGATTCAGCTGTCTTGTAAGTCTCAAAGGCCATATACATCCTCTGACTTTTATTTATTTCGACGGTTTGTTTCCCTGAGCTTGTATTCGCACGACAATCGGTCCCATAGTCAGTTAGACTTTGTTGAAAAACGAACCTCACTTTAAGTACAATTTCTTACAAATTCCCAAAGTAGAAAATTCCAGACGCGCAGAAGGCAATTTTATACGTTCGGCTCCCGCGGCAACATCAGAAACAGTAAGAAATCTTATTTTATTTATTGTTTTGACTGACTCTTCAAGGAGATTTTTACATCGTTTGCCTATCTGCGCACCTTACGGCCTTACTTTGCTTCAGACAACGCAATTATGCGGACATGCATTTCATAAATTGTCATTATTATAAACACAAATTAGATATTTACAGGACTTCTCGTCTGGTCCCATATTTATTCATTAATGATTTTAAATTTGTATTATTTATACTTACGCGGGGCTCACTAGAACAATTATTACGTCGGTTGGTACGGCGGGACTTGCGTGAACGTTTTGAATTGCATATGAACAGGTAGACCGCCTGGCCGTTGAATGGACGTCAATGGAGTCTCCTTTTGTGGCTTTGACAGCAGATCTAGCTTTCATTATGTCCGAAGACGCTTGACATGTTATGGAGTCTAAATTTGCTGCAGCACCATGTTCATGGTGTTTGAGGAGCTAAAGTATGATTATAAATGCTTATTTTGTCAATAAGCTCTTTTGATGAGCTGTTGAAGTACCAACCGTTCTTTGGTCGCCGTAGTCTAGGTCTTTTACTTGGCTCGATGGTTCTTGCCGGAAATTTTGAATCACTCGAACACAGAAAAAACGCGCATTTGCTGACATACTGCTGCACATACAATCACGATTTTGTCAGTAGCGGCAGTTCGCGCCTGACTCACGCATACCGATAACTACTACATTTCCAGAAGCACTGCCGTAACAATTTATTCTTTTGCTGTTTGCAGACATAAGGGAGGAACTCTGGAACAAAAAACTCATTCCTTTAATAAACAAACTTTTAACATGTGCTAGGAATTCAATTCCTCTGAGTATTTGAATCACGCTATGTTCCGCGCTTTCCGGAATAGTGCAATCGTGTTTCCTTCGGGTGCATCACGCCTGAACGTACTAATTTACATTTGGCCGGAGAAATTTCATAAACACTTTGCCAGAAAGCCTTCCGTTAAAAATGGGATGTTATCTTTAGATTGATCCTAGGATACTCATATCCCTCTTTGATATACTGACAGAGAGACGATTGTTTGAAAATGGGCACTATCCACACGCCAAAGTCAAGTAGCTTGTTAATTAAGTTCAACTTATCGTATCCGATAATTCAATTCAATATATCAAAATTAGGCTTTCTCGTTATCCTTCCGAATGGGATATCTTGACACTAATTTTAATTGAGATTGTAAGAGTTTTAGCGCCGATTCGTAGGAGTTTATCAAATACATTTTGCAACTGCAGCCAATCCTCCCATACCTACATTGTTCCATGGCAAGAAATCGTCTGCTAGAAGTTCCTGTCCCCACAGTCCATGAAATTCATGTGACCGGTCACACGTTGTTCGAGTAAGATTTGATCGAAACTGCCGCTCTACAGAATTACAATGTGGATGGTTGCATACTCCGACTTGAAATTACCTGCGCAAACAAGCTGATATCTTACTGTGAAAAAGACGGCCAGTCTTCTGAATAAACTCTTACTCTTATTTATTCGACGTATTCTAAATTACAGTCGCCCACGTGGAATACAAATAAAAGCTTTTCTGAACTAAATGTAAACTGCAGAAACTGATCGACCCATCTCAACGGGTATTTCGCAGCGTCCATTGGAAATTAACGATTATAAGAAGGAGGACCGCCACTATTAAATCACACGGTTGAAGTGTAAGCGAGCAGATTTTTTCGAGATGCCCCATTAATTCTGCTTTTATTACTCTCCTTTGGAATGCAACCGTTTTTGTGAAACTCGATTGCTTGCGTCCTTTAGATGACTGGGCGGAAGAAAATAGAATCCGTTCAACACTTTTTTACCAAGAGAATTTTAACCCCACAACACCGACATTTGTCTTACCAAGAACGTTGCCGGCTTACGGGGCTTGATCCTTTATGGATCCTTAGATTACAAAAGGAATTATTTTTGCTATTGAAACTCTTATATAATCACACATTTAACCCACTCACCTCTTTACGACGTCATATCCACCCACGACGTAACAGTCACCGTGAAGTTTTCTTATTTCTGCCTCTGGCACGTACTGTTAAATATCGTCGGTTCTATTCTGTAAATGCAATTGCTATTTGGAATAAACTACCAATGAGTGTAAAAACTCAGCAAAATTATCCTTTATTGAAGAGAACTATTACTCGATTTTTGCATTCAGAAAACCTTCCTCAAATTTTGGGTTCTGAATCCACTGATTTACTCTACCGTAGCGATGGCGTTTGTGGTCTCTGAACACTATGGCGGGTCTCACCAGCTGTTCCTCAACGCCTCTACTTTGACTATCCCCAACTTCATGAAAGGAATTGACGTCCGCTGATCTCCGATACCGTGCAACCCCCTCCCCGCCATCTTGACAGTCGAAAATATACCGCCAGCAGTTTTTTTTCTCCTGAACTCTTCAAACCCTAAAAACCATCATCAACTATAGTTTTATTCTTCAGGAGTTTTTTTTCACTGCTGGTCGGATTTGTGTTTAGTCGCTTCCCTTGACAATGCCTGTAAACTGGCATTTAATAAATTAAATTAAATTAAATTAAAGACTCTAACCCCAAATCAAAGCCTCCGACCATAATGAAGGTTTGATGGTCTCTGAGAACTAGAAGGTCGTTCGCGCTCTGATTTCATTCGAATCAGGCTTAGAGACATCCTAGTCAAGCAGAAGTAAAGTTCTAGTTTAAGGTCGATTATACATAACCGTTAGAACATAGATTTGACTGATTTACCGAAGAATTTACTTGTAATTTCATGATATTTCTTGCCAGCCTTACCCTGTTCTTATAAGTTCGGTCAAAATCTAATTATCTTTGTTGTGTTGCACGTCAAAAACTTTTTGGGTTTTGGCTATTACCTGTGATGTTAATGTGGGATCAACTTACCATAAAAGTACATTCCTAAATTGTTTCGTATGGTTTTAAATTTGCCATCGGAAATTATTGAATTAGGTAGGCAAATAAACTGTTTTATCACGCATCTATGAGAGTTCTGTTACTGAGAATTAAAACATATATGGGAAAGACGCTCACAAAGGAATCTTATACTAAATAAACAAACCTAAACAATGTTCAATGTGTGTTTATAATAGGCAGTTAAATATGAAAAGAAAGCCGATGGTAGAAAAATCCTTCAACATTGGTTAAAAAAGGAAGAGAAGGGCGTTTGTTGGCTATTAGGGAGAAAAATGATATTCATGGGATGAAAAATATACGTGCGTAAAAGGGTCGCCCTGCAGGTAACAGTGCATTTAAGGGTTCGAATTGCTCCCTTTCAAAGGGAGTTATTCAAAGTACGTGTGGTTGGATGACTACAAAAAGGACAGCCGACGTGGCTATGTTGAAGAAAGTAGGGGAAATTAAAAGCACGCGATGGTACTCATAGCGCAAGCGGACGTGGTCATGATACTTCTTTGTTGACCGGACAAACCTTCGGCAAGATGACAAAACGAAATAACCCGTTGTCCTCATCAAGGGTTTGAAAAGAGGAGGACAGCTTTCAGTGTCCATATGTTCAGTGTTTTGTAATGAAACCAGCAATAATAACTTTATATCTTTCGGATTAACATATTTGCGTGGTTTCGCTTAAAATACCAATAATCTGGAGACGGCCCCAGTTTCAGCAAAAGATTGATTCAAGAAGAAGGGCAAAGAGGCGGCGAAATGAACATGGGGGACCACGCGTGAGACAGGGCCGATATCCTGAAGTGAAAACGTCAATACTTGCAGCATTAGAGCTGGAGTTAATAATAAACAAGAAGGAAAACAGACTTCACGCCTTCTAACCCCTAGAAATTTAATATCTGGCAAATTTTATCTCTCAGTATAAGAGATTCGGATCCAACACGGGAGAATACTCTGATTAAAAACCCTCTTAATGGTCTCGATTTTATCACTATCATAGGTGTTCAGCAGATCAGAGAAAGGACAGTATGGGAAGGGCAAATATGTGGTATAGTTTTAAAGATATCTTTGGGAGGAAAATTAGTACGGAATGAAACCGCATATCTGCGCAGCCTTTGCAGAACTTCCAGCTTTTCTGGTAATTTGGCGAAAGCGACAGGCAGGGACTTTAAAAACCTCTTTAATTATATGCCAGTACGTTACATAAAACCCTGTACGAGTAGGGTATATTGCCGCTGTTAAAATAGTACTTACACGATTTGAGTAGCACCGTTTTAAACGGCAAGCACTCCGCGGTTTTCGGGGAATTCAGTTTAGGTTTAGACTGCCGAGGGAAACCACGTACGTTAATAATCATCCAAACGCTTCTTGAAGAGCTACAGGGATCCCCTTCCATAACTGATCAAGGAGATCATTCCATTTCTCCACTATCCCTTCCGTAAAAAAATCCCATCGAAGGTCCACATTGGACGCGTTGATGCGCAGCTTTATCGGATACTCACTAAGATTGGGCAAGAGTTGTCCTCAAATTTCAGTCCATGCTCAAGACCATGTATTATTTTATAAACCAGGATAAGATCACCTCTTTGCGCGTGTAACACAGAGGGAATATTCCAAGGCAGTCGGGTCATTCCGTGTAATATTGGCTTCTTAAATCCTTTATCAGCTTTGTTGCACGGCGTTGTACTTTTTCGTGACATGTTTGGTCTTTTGCTAGCCATGGCCGCCACGCTCATTTTTCATATTCCAGATGAAGTCGAACGAAGGTGCCGTAAACTCTTCCAAGGTGGTCTTTGTCAAAGGTCACAAACGTCCTCTTGATCCTATAGAGTACTCCCATGGCTTTTTTTGCAGTCTTGGTACTCTGCGGTGCTGGTTTCATGCTGCTCTGTATACAGACACCGAGGCTCTTCTGTGAAGATCCTGCAGGAAGAGTAACGTCTTCAAGGTGATACGCCCTCATGTCGTCATTTTTCTGAGAGTTGATTGAACGCAGATGAAGTATGGCACACTCCTGCACATATAAATCCAAAAGCCGTTTATGGAACCACATTTGCAGCCGGTGAAAATTATCTTGAAGGGCTCTCTGGTCATTTGGGTACTTAATGACTTGCCAGTGATTAACTTCGTTGAAAAACATTTTTTGCTGCAGTAGAGTTCTTGAAGGCCGTCACTAACATAGAGGATGCAGAGTAAGTGACCGAGAACTGATTTCAAAAGGAAACCACTAGTCACATTCACCCAGTATGACATGTAATCTCCGATGCAGACACGCCACTTTCAACCGATCGGAGGCGCCCTTATTTAGCTCGGAAGGTTTCCCGGCTGGTGAGGGCGCTCATTTTATGAGGAAGGTGTTGGTGCGGGACAGTGTCCAATGCTTTTCAGAAATCAATGTACACGAAATCGACCTCAGAGCCCACTTCAAAAGCCCTGGTTTATACCTTCAGACAAGTTAGAAGATGTGAGATGTGGAGACGTCCTTTCCAGAGGCCACGCTGAAAATTCTGTAAGGCGCTGTCTTCTCCAAAATACTGTTTACTAGAACTTCCATTGTTTTGCAAGAGAGACACGCCTAGCTACTAAGCCTAAACTACTTGTTACCATCGTGCTACCTTCTTTGTGTAAACAAACGAGGTTGGCTGTTTTCCACTGAAATGACAGCCACCCTGTTCTCATTAGCAGCTTGTGGAGAAATAAAGGGGCTTTGTCAGCTTCGTTGATATTTCCTTATGTATCCGCCTACTAATCCCATCGGGTCCAAGGGACTTGTCTGGCTTAATCTGACGGAGGACACGTCTCACTTCTTCGACAGCGAAGGCGACGCAGTGTCATGGCTTACTTGGAAATCCCGACTGTCCCGACCCAATTCAAACTCCTGGTTTTCTTCAGGGATTCCACCATGAAAACCGATCGAGAAAAATGAGGCAATACTTGTACTCTCTGCAGCCCTTCAACTAATAAGTTTCCGAGGCTATCCTCTAGAAACCTAATTGCGTCTCTGACTTTCCTCCTACTGGGGATGTACCCATAAAACTTCTCGGGACATACAATGGATTCTGCTGTCAGTCGGCTTTCAAAAAACGTTTTGACAACCAGTATTTGTTTGCGGTATTTGCTACGTTGCTCCTGATATTCGGCGAATGTTACGGGATCTTAAAAATGCAGATAGTTTGCTACGGCCTCAGTTTCCTTTTCAAGATCTTTTTGCCATTAGATTGACCCACAGCGGTCACCCAAATGGTGTCATTATTTTATAGACCACCGAAATTCAACTGAACGTTGTATAATCCCCTGAAATTGTGTCAGATGTTTTATGAATCTTATACGTTATTTTTCCAGATCTTCTCCTAAACGGTACACCGCACTGCGGTAAATATTCCAGCTCCTGTTAATTTGTGGTTGTCAGCTTGATAGGAGAGAGAGCACACGCTAGTAAGAGCAATTTAGAGAAGAACAGAATAGATTTCCTAAAGCACATGTTGTGCACTATCAGTCTCCTTTGAACGTAGGGAAAAACCTTAACTAAATTCGTCAATTTCGGTCACAATTTGACTTCATTGGCTTTCGGTGTCCACGTAGTCAATAGAGTGCGAATTCTGAGTTTGTTTAAAGTCAAAAACCTGAGTTCTAAGGCAGTATAATATCAAAGTCAGAAAAAGTTCAACCTATAAAATAAAGACATTGGACTTTGGAGTTACGTACAATTTGGGGTCGGGAATATATCGCCCTCCATGGAACTTAAAGAACCTTGACATCGGCCTGGCACTGAAATTCTGCTCGATTTGAATAAACTTGGGTGTCTGCAAGCTGCTGATCGTCAGTGTATTTGGGCAATTGATAAGAGTTGGCTGTACCGCTCGTTCGTGTCTCTCAGCAGAAATGCCATAGTTGCTTCGACTAGCAGCTGCAAAAGATGAATATTTAAGGAGAGCAATGAACATTCAGGAATAAGTGGCAATCCAAGATATCATGATAATATTGAAACATGTATCAGATTGTTCTTGATAATGTGACATTATAGGAGTATCTGTCGACTAGTTAGCATGATCTTATTAAGTTGTACATAGGTCTACTATGGCCTTATGTACAAATCATATCTAGGGGATTATCGCAAGGCATGTTAATATTCGGTCAGTATAGGCCAGAGTATTTAAAGGGTAATAGGCTATGCCTTTGAAAACCCTATTTAAAACGGTAGATTCAATATTTACCTTTAAATAAACATGGTACGCAAATGTTTTTAGTAAAATATACACTTAACATAATATTTTTAGTTGAAAATGCACGACCGGAACTCGAGAAAATTCAGTTGAAAATGATATTGGTAATAAACTTTTATTTAATGCCAGTTTACAGGTATTGTCAGGGAAGCCCTAAACAAAGATCCGGCCAGCAGTGAAAAAACGCCTGTGGAAAAAGAGTAAAAATATAGTGGATGGTGGTTATTAAGGTTTGCAGGGTTCAGCAGAAAAAAACTACTGACGACAAACTGTCGACGGTCAAGAAGGGAGGGGTTGCACGGGATCGGATACTACAGTGGCCAATTTCTTTCATGAAGTTAGGGCTAGTCCAAACAGAAGCGCTGAAGAACAGCTGCCGCAGTTGACCAGAGAAATTGTCCCTGGTGAGACCGGCCATAGTGGTCAGAGATCACAAATGCCATCGCTACGGTACAGTCTATCAGTATATTCAGCACCCAAAATTTGTGGGAGCTTTCCTAAATGCAAAAATCGAGTAATAGTTCTCTTAAATAAAGGATAATTTTCCAGATTTTTTACATTCATGGGTAGTTTATTCCAACTAGCAATTGCCTGTACAGAAAATAACCGACGATATTTAACAGTACGTGCCAGAGGCAGAAATAAGAAGACCTCACGGTGACCGTTACGTCGTAGGTAGATATGGTGTCTTAAAGAGGTGAGTGGGTTAAATGTGTGATTATATAAGAGTTTAAATAGCAAGAAGAGTCCCTTTTGTAATCTACGGAACCATACAGGATCAAGGCCCGTAAGCCGGCAACATTCTTGGTAAGACAAATGCCGGTGTTCGGGGGTCAAAACTATCTTGGTAAAAAAGTGTTGAACGGATTCTATTTTCTTCCGCTCAGCAGCACGCATGAGGCTAAATGAAAACGAACAGTATTCCAGACCAGGTCTAACGTACATGTTGTAAAGGCGCATTCTGATGTCCCTAGTTTTAAAGTTTCGGAGGATAAACCCGGTCGTTCTGCGTGCTTTGGAGACTATCAAG